>JAFBJY010000420.1:0-37432 GCA_016801885.1 Toxotes chatareus | reverse complement strand
GCAGACTTCCTAGGAATCCTTTCCTTAACACAAACTACAGTGCATCACACCAAAACAAAGTTAGAAGCTGAGAAACCATAAGAATATCTCACAGTCATGATCAGCATAAAAAAACTCAATATTGTCCATGAATGATAAGCACACAATCAAACCCCGGCTTATGGGTATGATTATTTGTCGTCCCAATTTCACAAACATATCATTGGAACAAACATTTTTAAAATTAACTTAAACTGAAACACTGACATCATTCAAACAGTGTACTGACTTACTTGAAAACCTTGGAGGTGATCTGGACTTTCCTGTAGTTTCCTCTTGTCCTTGTAACAGCAGTAGCCCTCCCTTCCTTGTCAATACTGTGCAGAAATATCTGAGGCTTCTTTTCTTCCTAAATCATGAGCAAGTCCTGTCCAGTCCAACTGTTTCTGCATTCCTGTTTGACTTCTGAACTTATCTCTGGCTGTGTGTCCACTTTGCAGCTCTGTGACATCAGGCTGTAGAATGTTGATACATCAAAGGCATCAAAGGACAAACACACACACACACACACACACATCTTGTTTAGATGTAACAGAGCCCACAGCCATTCTGAAGAATGACATGATGTTGACGATCTGCCAGAGGAGAGAGATCGATATCGCCTATAGGGCACATTCTATTAATTGCAGCTCTATGCTTGCACACAGAAGCACGAGAAGTTTTTTTTTTCCTAACTAACAGCCCGCTTCACGTGAACATGACCAACCAATCATGGCGAAGTATGAGCAATGCTGATTTTTTTTTTTTTTTACTAGCCTCGCTGTTTTAGTCAAGGTGTAGCGGGTAGCCATGGCCGACTACGAAAGTGAAAGCTTGGAGTTGGTCCCCAAAAAGAACTCCCTTCAGTCGTATGGACAGTGTTGGGGAGTAACGGAGTTCATGTTTATGTCTTGGCCAACGCATTCCTGTCCCGGCTCTGTTTTGCCGGCTGCAGCTCAAGCTCTCACTCCTGCTGCTCCTCGTCCGACTCCATTCTGACCGACTGATCGGGCGAATAGCTCGTTTATTTCCGTTTGTTTTCATGGAGCTGGGGCTTCTGGGAAACGCATCGGGTTGCCTTCGTTCATTTAGAGAATAAATATCAACTCGTGAAACAGAGAAGTATCGTCACGTAATCCATTGATTTCAACAATGTAACTGTATTCTGAATACTATCTATTTAAACTGTAACTGTAATGGAATACAGTTACTCATAATTTGTACTCTGAATACGTAACGCTGTTACATGTATTCCGTTACTCCCCAACACTGCGTATGGCACTGGTTTGGGTTTTCTCCAAACGACAAAGCGCAAACACAACGAACCTCTTTAACCACCTGAAGAGGCAGCATCCGAAACAATTTGCTGAGAGCCAAGCAGCGAGGCCGACCACACATCAGCCGGTGGTAACGGCTAAAGACATTACACAGAAACAACCAACCATAACACAAGCCTTTGATAAAAGCATGCCACATGAGAGAAGTAGCAAATGGTGGAAAGAGGTGACTTTTTTGCCTTTATAACTAAGTTTTTACAAAGAAAATAGTTTGGTGTTCTAAATTAACTTCACTGTAAAAATGAACTGTGATAAAATCGTGATCGTGATTTTACCATTAAAAAATTGTGATGTGATATTTTTGCCATATCGCCCGAGTCATTTTGGGAGTGTGAGAGATTGGCAGGGGACACAATGCTCCAATACCCCTACTTGGTGTGAAACTCTCTCAAGTGACTTATAACCTCTGCCAACCACATTTGGATTACAGATGAAAATTAAAGATGCTCCCTCAATGGTCCAACTCAGGAAGTGAACAATACAAGACACTGATCTCTTTACATTCATTGTCAATTCACCTAAACACAAATTAAACACAAGTTCTAGCTTTGTTTTTCTCAGATCTCAGATAAACTGTGGCAGCATTTTAGTTTGAACTGGAATCATCAGTTGTCCCAAGATTCAGAGAAAGGCGAAACACTGATACTCCACAATGACAATTAGCTTTTAATGTGAAAAGACAAAGATCATGCTTAGAATCTTAACAAAGTATAAGCATTTTATCAAAACATTTTTCTCCTGTAATAATCGTAGCTTCCATCTTTAAAGAGGAAGAAGTTTCAAGGAATCATTTAGAAGAGTTTAACAAATAAACTGCTTTAATAAATGAATCTGAAAAGTGTGTGTGAGTGAAAGAGACAGACATGTACAGACTGAACTATCTGTTCAACAGTGACAGAGTTTCTCTAACAGGAGGAGACTCTCTCTGCTACACTCTCACACAGAGACACTGAGGAACCAGACCACCAGAGCCCAAACCCAAACCCAGGATACAGAGGTTCAGTGAATATGGTGTTGAAGGTGCAGAGGTGGATCAGTGAGTCAGAGAGACTCTGTAGAAGGACAGAGAGCCAGCAGGACAGTCCACATACACTGCTACTCTGTGAGAGACAGAGGAAGTTGATGAAGAGGAGGAAGAGACAGGTGTTGTTATGTTATTGGCCAAACAGAGTAACCACCATCAGAGCAGAACAGACTCCAGGACTGATCGTCCTTCCAAACACACAGTTTTCTATGTTTCCTTTCCTTCTGATTCCTCTGTAACTCACTGATATATGAACTCCTCTTTTCAACTCGACCTCCCAGTAACAGCGACCAGTCAGACCATTACTACACAGCAGCTGAGGCCAGTGGTTAATCTGTCTGGATGATCAGGATATGACTGATCCTCCTCCACATGTGTCACCTTCCTGTTGTTTTCAGACAGTTTGATCTTCTGTTTACTGTGTTTGTGTCGATGGTGAGTTCACAGAAATCTGATGGAGAGAAAACACAACACAGCTGCAGTTATTGATCTATCACCTGATCATTGATTGACACTTTGAAGATGGTTGAATGTAGCTGTTATATAATGATGAATAAATTCAATACACTTGCCAGAGCTTTGTTAGAGGCTTTGACAACTGGCAGCAGCTTCAGAAGAGCCTCCTGAAGCAGAGTATTTCTTCAGGTCAAACATGTCCAGATCTTTTCTGATGACAGTAAGATGAAGACCAGAGCTGACCATTGAGCAGAGACAGTCCTCGTTTGCAGGAGAGATGTCCTGAACTCAGGGATTGTCAATCTTGCTCCACCAGAGAACGATCATTCAGTTCATTAAGACAGTGGAAACAGGTTGATGCTTTGCTCTGCAGAGGGAGTCTCTTCAATCTTCTTCCTTGATGTACTGGACTGTTTGCTGATTGGTCTGTGAGCCACTTCCTGTCTGTGTCAACAGACCTCGAGGGAGAGTCTGATTGGTCTGCAGTGAAAGACCCAGGAGGAAGCGGAGGAACAAGTCCAGGTGTCCATTTGGACTTCTGTAAGGTTTTGTCTGGCCAGCCCTCTGGTAGAGCGTGTTTTGGATAAGGTTTGTCTCTGAACAGTTTAGACCAGTTGAGGTTGATTGTTCTTCTGACAGCAGATTGACTCAGAGTTGATGAAGGTCAGATGGACATGAAGAGCAGCCAGAAACTCCCTGAAGACTCAGATGGACTAAGCAGAACACCTTTATCCTGGTACAGTCCCTCTCCTCTTTAAAGACCTGTGTGAACACTCCTGAGTACACTGAGGCTGCTCTGATATCGATGCCACACTCTGTCAGGGTCTGAGATCTATAGAAGATCAGGTTTCCTTTCCTGCAGCTGCTCAAAAGCCAGTTTTCCCAGAGACTCAATCACTTTCCTGGTCTCTGACCTAGTGTGGGATCTGTCTCAGCCCTCTATCATACTAACGTTCTTCAGTTTGGACTGTTCAATTAGGAAGTGATGTACATCTTAGCTAGGGTCTTAAGCAGCCCTCCTCCCTCTCTGGTTTTCAACACATCTCCAGAACTGTAGCAGTGATCCAGCAGAAGACCGATGTGACATGATGTGAGGCTTCGAGAAGTCTTGATGTGGGAGATGATCCTTCGACTGGCCTTTTCTCTGAACTTCTTCCTGAAGTACCTCCTTCTGTGGGTCAGTGAACCTCTTGACCTCTGTCTTTTCACCATGTCAACACACTCAGAGGGATCTGATTGGCTGCTGCACAGGTCGTGTGGTTATCCAGAGGCGAGCGGAGGGAAGCAGCTTCCTGGATGAGGTCGGTCAGCAGCACATCCACTGAGGTGGGACTCCTGTAACATCAGTCAGATTCCCAGTGTTAGGAAGTCCAGAGGAAGTCGACACTCATCCAGACCGGGCCAAAGATGAACAGAACCTGGACCTCTTCAAACCTGGCAGAGTCCTGCTTCTTTTGAAGTCATAGTAAAGAAGTGATAGCCAAAGTTCCACCTAAGCTGGAACTTTTTTCTCTTCAGCACATTCAGCCTCCTCTGAACGTGAATGGAAATGTGGAAGTGTATGTCCTGGGTTGGTTTGTCTTCCAGCCCAGTCCAGAGTCAACTTCTGTGTTAAGACTGTTTTCCTCAATGCCAGCCACTCCCTTTGTCATCACTGTTCTGATTGGTCCATCTCTTCCAGGTGAGGCCTTAAAGATGTCTTCTTGTCTGATGCTTCTGTTTCTGGTCTGGCTGATTTCCTGGATGCTGTTTCAATCTGTCTGACCTCATAGTTCATCATTGACCTCCTCCAGTCCTCCCTCTGTGATGTAGAGCTCTGTGTAGGATCTGATTCAGAAGGGTTGGGTTTCCGTTTTAGATCCCCTGTATCACACACTGAACTTCTTCTTCAGAGTAGATTTAAGCTTACTTACCACACAACTGGGAGCAAATATGTCTGAAATGAACAAACAAGAAACAACATCAATGACTGATTCATAAAGCAGAAAACATGACATGTTCATGCCCTGAAGAACACATTATGAACATATATTTCCTCCATGTCTTTGAGACGATAGTAAATGTCCCATTGGCCCATCACTGGGTGCGTGTAGAATCTTTAGAGAAATCCTCTTATCATGCAAAGGTGACAGTCAGCCAGCCTTCCTGCTTCATATTCTCTCCTCAGGAAGTTCATCACAGATTCTCAAAGCCTCTGCTGCTCCTCCTCTGCTCTTCATCCTCACCGTTCAACACCTCCTCATCCTCCTCTGACTCTCTGAGCATTCTGGGTAATCTGGACTACAACCTTCTGGATCTTCTTTCAGCTCCTTCTTCAATAAAAGTCACAATGTTCTCTCCAGCAGCTGGAACAGAAACCATATGAATGATTTAATCAAAGCAAAACCATGGAGCCAAACATCAGATCCATGTTGACACACTGACACAATCCACTGCTTCAAAAGTGGCATGAGATTATTGTCAACACAACATGCGTCAGTAGTTGCTGTCCAGTACAGACCATAAATATGAGTCCAGGTGTGTGTTTGATGTTGCTAAGCAGACTGAGCACTGGGAACCTGAGCTCTCCTGGTCTCACTCTGTGAGGAATCAAGAAGAATTCAGCTCACATGGTGTTTTGTACATCTGTGAGCGCTTTTTTTTATGCCTTGGTACACAAACAATAGCTGCTTTAGGAGTGTGTCCAAGACTGGTCCTGATTAAAGCAACACTACTATCGCTGGTGAGACACTCTCAACGAGAGGAAACAAGCAATCAGTTCTACACCTCAAGACCTAGAGTCATCAAGGTCAAGTCCAATTTTTAAATGATGAGTTTTAAGGACTCATTAATTGGCTTGACAGAAGTCTCACCTCTGTTGTTCATAGGGAGGACACTAACTCAAACACTGGAACTGGATAGGTGCTGAGTTACAGGAGTTTTAATTCTGATCTGAATGACACATATATAAGAACATAAGAAGTGCTTTTCTTCAAAAAGAAACATGTCAATCTCTTGGCTACTAAAGCTCTGTGTTTCAGCTTCTGATCATGTTCATATATATACTGTGTCATTCATGAAGCCTGAAACAAACACAATCACTTCATCTTTCATAGAAGACCAGTTATAAAGCTGCAGAGAGGGTCATTGATGCAGCCTTCCAACCATGGACTCCATCTACACCGAAAGCGCTGCAGACGCAAAAGCACAGAGCATCTTGAAAAGACAACACCATCCAGCTCGCGGGTTGTTTCAATGGGTGGACCTTGTACAACCTGAGGCATCGCGAGGCCGTGAGCATCAGTGCCCACAGCCCTACCACAACAAGCTTTTTCCCCAGCCACTGTCAGAACAGTGGCACAGGACATTATGAGGGAAGAAGCTACTACACAGCATAACCCTGACAACGTGCAAAACCATGTCAAAACAATCTGGTATTACTATGTGCAATATGTCTTTATATTCACCATGTGAAACAATTCAGAAATATTCTAAAAATTGCAATATCACCATGCAATATGCCTGTTAAGATCACCATGTGAACATCACACAGGAAGTGACAGTGTGCCTATATTAGGCACCTAATTTTCTTTAAGAATCTTCCAGTATTTTAAGTACCATCTTTACCCTTCTTTTTTGTATTATTTTATTTCTTGTTATTTTATTTTACTATTTTTATCAAAATATTTAAACCTGTTTGACTCTGGGGAGGGGATGCAATAAGAATCTATGCACATGTACTGCAGTGTATTCCAGCAAATGGTAAATAAAAACTCTATTCTATTCTATTATACAGGACAGCTGTCTGATACATTTTTAAACTCAGCTGCAGCTCACTTCTTTGCAGCAGAGGGAGGCTGTCCTTTGAAATGAATGGGAATATCCTTTGACCTGTCACTCTTCATGGACACAGCTGGGCCTCAGGTACAGGGGAAGTCTGGACTCTGATGGATCCTGGTGGACACAGAGATTAGGAACATCAGGGACACGGGGACATGGACAATATATCTATTATTCATACAGTGTTCTCATAGTAAAGAAGAAAAAACATGTAGTCAGCTGCAGCAGCTCACTTCTTTGCAGCAGAGGGAGGCTGTCCTTTGAAATGAATGGGGATATCCTTTGACCTGTCACTTCTTCATGGACACACAGCTGGGCTCAGGTCCATGTTCAGTCCAGGTCCAGCAGAGTCTGGTGTGTGCTGCTGCTCTGGCCTTCAACACAACACACACAGAGCTTTGAGTGTGAATAATGATGGTGCAGTGATGTGAGTGCTGAGCTCTGACATGGGAGAAGAGTCATGGACAGTTAGAGATCCTCATCTCACCTCTGAGCTTTGGTCTGGATCTCATGGTCCCACACAGACTGCTTTTTTCTTTAGGGAGGGGCCCTCCTCTCTGTCCTCACACTGATTCATGCTGAATTCACATCCACATCAGCTCACACACACTTTCTACCTTCATTTGGAGAGAAAACACAAATCATTCATCTGCACATCAACTGAAATCATCCTCTCCATCACTTGTCCTGTAGAAATATCAGCTGCTCCTCCACTGATTGGCTCTTCTTTCCTCTTTCATATCTTTCACACACGATTCAGAGACGACCATTTCCATTCGCTGACACACAGATGGACTGAGATCCACTGGTTTTATCTGACAAGTTCAGTTAAGTTTTTTCCTTTATTAATCTCTCAAACCACGCCCATGGTCACAGAGACGGGGGGCGCATCTCCGATCACCACCACCCATATCCAATCTGTTTGTCTGCAGTGTTTCTGTAGAAAATGACTTCATGAAACAAGCTACATGTGATTATTCCACACAAAACAACTGAGACTCAGTTCATTTCTCCTCAGCATTATTTCAGGGGCCCTTTTAGTTGAAAATCACATAGAGCCTGAAAATGGTTGGTCCCTCTATTCAGTCCCAGAGTTCACCTAATGACAGAGAAAGTCAGAGCTGTTCTCCAGCTGCTGTCCTGGCTTTTGAAAATCACATAGAGCCCGAAAAACCCTGTCAGTCCCTCTGAGCCTAGTCCTGTAGAGTTCATCTAATGACAGAGAAAGTCAGAGTTGCTCCTCCAGCTGCTGTCCGGCTTAGCTCAGACCGCATTTAGCGGCTCAGGTCCTCCTCCACAGGCTGATTCAGGTAGGAAAGCTGCCTTCAGTCGGCAGTAAGTGGAGCCACAGACTAACAAAGGCTCCGTGTTCAGCTGCCGACCATCAGCTCACTCTGCTTCACTCTGACTCCACCGCTTCTACTGCAAATATTCACACAACATGGCGGATAATGAATGAATGAAGATACACAAAACCGCAAGCGTCTCTGCGCGCCGCTATGTATGAATCACGACGCCTTTCCCACCCCATCCTGACTTTGGCAGTGACAACTCAGGGAGTCTGGCTACTAACCAAACACCACAGCCCAGTGCATAAAACAAAACAGGACAGGCATCCAAGAAACTCGAGCATCAGATAACTAGGTAACTACAGTGTTGCCGGAGTAAAACATTAAAAGTGCTGATATTTAATTTAAGATAGAGAAAATCATCTGCGCGCAAGCTGGTCAAAGCGGAAAGTAAACTTCAGCAACTGTGAGTAGTGATGCGAATTCGACTTTTCAGAGCTGGAGCTCATATCTGCCTACTAAAGAAGAGCCGACTTTTTCCTCCAAGTCTCTCCACAGATTTTTCTGTTTTGTGGCTGCTTAAATGAATTTATTAATAAAATAATGTAAAATTTTACATTAAAAATGAAATTCGCCAATTTGCCATTATGTCCAATGTTTATTATTATTATTATTGTTGCTGTTATTATTATTAATTATTATTATTAAAATTATTTATAAGGCTTACTATACTCAACACATGGAAAAGAGCAAAGGAACAAATTACAAAAAACAAATCTCCATCTTAATTTGACAAAAAAGATCCAATCTCTGATTGAAAATATTTGTAAATTTTAACTACAGTGAAACACCACAGAGAAGCTTAGAGAATCACACAAGAAAATATAAACGAAAACGTGTAAAACAAAAATAAAATCAAATGCCCTCAGATTTGAGGGGTTGATCCTGTGTGTGATGTGTCTGTAACCCCCCCCTGCCCCCCCTTCCTGCTCAATAGTGCGGACACAGACGCCACTATCAAAATGTAGCTGATCAGTCACTTGCAGCTTGAACAGAAAATGTCTCATGTTCCTTGTCTGCTGATGTCAAAGCAGATGAGGACTGCATCAATGTCAGGGTAGACAGAGATAACACACGCGGCTAGTTCCTTTGTTACTCAGCCAGTGTTTGTGGGTCTGTTCAGCAAAGTATTTTGGGTTTTAATTCAACACAATCAAACAATTTTATGTTAAAATACTCAATAGATGTTTACTTCATCTCAATTACAAGCAATATAAACAGCATATATGGTTATTTGTCTCTTTTTACCTTTGTTAGATCACATTTATTAATTAAAGTGCTGCTCATTTTTTTGTTTGTTTTTAATAGAATGTAATGAAAAAAGAAACTAGTGGAGGTTTTGGCACGGTCGATTTTGGCCTGATGTGCCGCGCCTCTCTCTGTCTGCAGTCACTACCTGTCTCCAGTATTGTCCCACCCACAGCAATTCATCTGATTGGTTACAAGCAGAGCTGATTGGCAGTGCAGTAGAAAGCTGTGCATACTGATGCTACCTACGGCAGGAGGAAAAAGTTTGCCGAGTGGCTCGGGCGCATAGGTTTTGAAGGTAAGTTGGCGCCGTAGACTTCTCCCTGAACAATGGCTAAACATCCCAGTCCCCTATAACCTGCCAGCTACTAGCAATGGTGCTGGAGCCCAATAATGCTGAGTATAAACAGAGCAACAGCTCTGCTCGCTCACAGTCCCTCCAGACGTGTCTATTAATCACTGGAAACAAGGTTGATGATGATATCGACGATAGAAATAGTTCATGATAGTAGAAGTATGTGTGTAAGTGAGAGAGAGAGGTAAACCTAATAGACTCACTTCCTTGTCCAGTTCTGCTGCAGTGAATCATAGTGTTGAGGTGAGGGCTGATTACAGCTTTTAGCATAATGTCAACAGCTCACTGGTCCGCTCCTTCCTCCTCTGGCTCCAGACACTCAACGCAGACTGTAGCAATGGGAAGAATGTGTGTTATGGTAGAGAATAGTGTGTGTTTGTGTGGAAGCTACATGAGAAACTCTACAACTCACGACTACTAATGTTACTGTGAGGGGCCCAATACGTTAGCTGCAGCTGTCTGTTCCTATGATAAGCACTGATTATTAAAGTGAAGATGCTGTAGCCTGTTTAGTGTTTTTAACGGTTTAATCACTTGAAACAAGGTGCTGATAACATTGATAGGAAATAGTGATAATAGTAAGAACTGTGTGTGTGTGTGAGAGAGAGAGAGAGAGAGAAAGTAAAATTTAGTTTTATTGCAGGGAAGCACGTTGAGGGGATCGCTGGAGATTAGTGTGTGTGTGTGTGTGTGTGTGTGTGTGTAGGCCACATGAGAAGCTGCAGAAACGGACAGCAAAGCACCGTCTGTCTGAGAGGAGAAAACTGTAGGGCAATAATGGCTGTTTAACTACCAAGTTATTTTACTTTACCTTTCTCTGTGCTGATTGATCCCAAGCAGCAGAACATGACATATTGTTAGATGAAGTGTGTCCTGAAGCTGCCTGTGATAGTTTCTTATGTGATAGTTTCCTGTAGAGAGGATGTTGCTGTTCAAGACTTCTGACAAGACAGCTGCATCATAAAGCCTTTATGAACTGCACAACTCTCTCTTTTTTTCAAACCCTCATTGCAGATGGACAGACTTAAGTCTTCAGTGAAGTCTCTGAAGTTTATGAGAGCAAGAGAGGTCCTCCTCACTGGAGAGCACGCTGAACAACACTGCTTTTAACACCACAGTCTGGTGCTGCTCTTGAGTTGGTACTACTAATTGATCTGAGAGTCACATTTCTGTGCCAACTTTATTTAACTTTTTGTTTATTCTACTTCAGGAAGCTATTTATTTATTTATTTATATAAATTTTCAGTTAACTTTATAAGAGATGCTGATGACCCAGGGACCTCCCTGCACTTTTTTGTTACAATTTTAAAACAAAGATGTCTATTGTCTAAGATAAAAAAAACCTTTAACATGTTGCAAATCTGAAAAGCTGTTTAATAAACATATGCTTAAAAGCATTTAAATGAAGTTAAGTGACTTTGTATTATTCAAAATTTTGATGCCAGTATTTTCACTTTTACTGCAAATGAATATCGGCTCCATATATCAGTTATCGGCCTATTTGACTACTAATAATGGGTATCGGTATCTGCCCTGCAAAATCCATATCGGTCTATCTCTAGTTATTATACAAACAATCCGATGGCTTTCTTTCAGAGTTTGTCCTTTGATGTATCAACATTCTACAGCCTGATGTCACAGGCTGCAGTAAGTGGACACACAGCCAGAGACAAGTTCAGAAGTCAAACAGGAGCAGAAACAGTTGGACTGGAAAGGATCTTCAGCCCAAAGTGTTTCAGCACACACACAGAAAGTAGCTGTTTTAAATATTTCCATCTTACCTGGAAAAGGAGAAACAGAAAGACAAGCTATTGGTTACAATTACAATTACAATTGTATCGTGTGTGTGTGTGTGTGTGTGTGTGTGTGAAACCTGAACCTGAGAAACCTCCTCTGTCAGAACATGTCCTCCACATTGCATTTTCTCATTAGAGAGAAAATCCAGATTCATTTACAGAGTTCAGTCCACTCCCTGTCTACTGCTGAGTTCAAAGCTTCTGACCTCTAAGAGCCTTGTTTCATAATTCATTTCCAGCCCACAGTGTTTCTGTCCTCCAGCAAACCTTTGGATGTCAGTGTGTCAAGCTGATGTTGGTGAATCTGAGGCTGTGTTGACTGAGAGAAGAAGCTGTGAGATCTTTTAGACCCTGAGGACTCACTCTGGACTGATTTGATAGATGCTCCACAAATAAAAGTGCTTCTCCACTCAACTAACTACTACTCCTCATAGGGACTGTCTGCAGGAACTGAAGCTGCTTTTGGTCAAAGAGATATTCATGTGTTCACTGTTCACTCAGGACCATTGAGCTGGGTTGGTGAATTCAGCGCCAAGGACAGCAGCAGTGTGCAGCAACACACTGTACACAACTACTAACAGATAGATGGAGTGTGTACAATATTCATGTGTTAATATATCTGTTGAAATCCTGTTGGAAGTAGCATAAAGTGGCCTCCAGGCTGATGGCAGTAACCTGCTGCAATTAGCCAATGATGGCCCATTAGCCTCTATGATGAAGTTCACACATATTACTATTTGCAACACAGGATGAAGACAATTAGTTTTAAAAATAATCATTTGAAGGTTTATGAGAGTTGCTACTTCATTTTTTATCCTGTTGCTGTGAGATTTTCCTCAACTCCAAACAATGTGGACTGTGAAGTGAAGTTTTAACAAGCTCTCAGTCAGCACCATGGAAAGAGGCAGAGGCGACTACTGCTGTTCTCTCTACAGTACAAAACAATTATCACTGTTTACACTTTTATTTTTCTCATATGGTTCCATTTTTTTCAGTGTCACTTCCAATTGATGAAATCACAGTTGCACAGTCATCTCTCTATCATCTCTTATTTCCATCCCACCCTTTTCCCCAGATCCCAAGTCCAGTTCTCCTGCACTGCAGCCTCGTCTCCACTGACTCTACTGTTGCAGGGTGTAGACAGATATATTCCTCCTTCTGTCCACATGCTGCAGTTCAGCTGCTACTTTTTCACCTGCCAGAGTGGAGCTTCAGTGTGATGGTGTAATGCACTCACACATGGTTCACACTGTAAATGTGTGAACCCTGGTCCATTAGTGAATTTGCTGTTGGGATGATCAGAGGGTTTGTAGAGTTATTATGCTTCTTCCTCTTTGCATCATGATTTTCACAGACTCTTGTCAGTTATAAAACAAGTAGAAAGTCTGAAAATGCAAACATGACTTTCCATCCATCCAGTATCAGGATACAGTTGAGAAAAGATGTGTATTGATTTAAGCTCTGAATCTGACAGCACATTACACAGCTCTCTCTCCACTCTGAGCTGTGACCTCCTGCAGTGGATGATTCACAGTAAAGTTGCAGACACTCTGTGATACTTGTTGATGCTAATGACTCTTGGAGCTCTCCTTTCCTCTGCTGTTGGTCTCTGTCCTGAATAAAGAGCTCCTCCGCTATTTCTAAAAATCCTGCAATTGTGAAATGTGGTCAGACCAGTATTTTGGGAACAAAAAATTAAGCATAGTCTGTTATCAATTTGTTTGTTGTTGTTTTTGTGATTAGTTTAAACTAAAATAGTGTCTTACTGCTGAAATTTTGTTTCAATTTCACCCACTCTCGCTTTTAGATTCTAAAACATTAATTTATGTGCTGCATTCTAGGTAACCTTTTAGTTACAGTTACAGTGAAATCTAGATGACCCTTAAAGCTGAGCTTGAGGAGTGTAAAAGCGACGTGTGTAATGGGTCTGTGAAATTGTTCAAACCAGTAGGGGCACTCATGAGTAGGTACTTAAACACTCACACACCAACAGTGGAGCTCCTGGAAAAAAATTAATAAACCTTGCCAGAGTATGTTTTAGGTAGATTTAAGGCATGTATAAGAGGGGACTTAAAAATGTCCCCTGTTAGTTTTCAAGTGCACTGTTGGTGAATGTGTGACAACGCCTGAAGTCCAGACTTAGCTGGGTTTGTAAGTGCACACACACACACACATGTGGGCAGCGAAAAAACCAAATACCTTCACCCCTTCAAAGTGTATCTGCTTGTGTCAGTGGTGACAGTGAGTGAATGAGTGAGTGGGAGTCTCTCATAGTGAGATACTGAAGTTATTTTACATCCAAACAGTAAATTTCAAATGAAATTTTAAATCCAGTCATGAGATTGAACTGGGATGAAGACAAACACAATAACATTATAACTAATATAGTCTATTATATTTAAAAATGTGGTCTGAATTACTTCATTTATTAAATCATAAGTAATCACTGCAATATACTGTAAAGTCATTTTTAACTTTTAGGAACTAAAATCATCAGAAAGTATTAGAGCCATACAGAACCTTTGTCTACTGTGTCTGCAGGTTGTTACAGCTGTGTATCAGTCACCCACACCTGAAACACACTGAAGACTTTAAACTGAATTTCTTAAACCTTTCTGAGGCTAAACTCAATCATGTCAAAGAAATGACTCATCAACTGATCAATAGAGGCACAATGCATTACATTACATTTCAAAACAGTAATACAACAGTTTTCACTGGAGAGTGGATACTCTGAACTGAGTACTAAAGACACTAGAGTCACTGAGGAACACTGGCAGAGAGAGAGAGAGGGTCAGTTTTATAACATGTGGACAGACTCAGACTCAACATGGAGGAATCAGCTTCACCTCACACACTTCAAGAAAAATGATATATAATATACAGCAGCTTTAAACAGCAGCAATAAATTATGGCAACAAATCTGATTTAAATAATGAAACTTCTCTTTTGCCATAATAAGACAACAATTCAAAATGTTTTCTTAACACAGAAATTGCATATGTATGAATGTCCGTCTACAAAATGTGCCGAGGCCTGCAGAACAAATGGCAGCCAAACCTTCAGGGGAATCAACATGAGCACCAAACTGAGAAATTAATTCAAATTCACAGTGTCCATGAAACCAAAACCCTGAACAAATACTTTCTTCAAATCCTTTCTCCACAGCAGTGTCTTCTGTCACTCCAGCTAAAAAAGCTACACAAACATTAGCATGATCTATTTATGAGTGAGTGGTGACTGTGGACATATGTGTCCCTGGCTTGGAAGAGAAGTTCACTTTATAATGCAGAGACACAAACACAGAGAAAATGATTTCATGTGATCTGTGTATGTTAAGTAAGTTTTAAGGCAACACATAAATAATATGTATATAAATAATAAATAAAATGAATATAAAAACTATGTGTAGTGTACTCAATGCCACAACAAACTCCAGAGCAAGAAGATTCAGCTTCTTCTGTGTCTCGGTCAGCTCCTTCTTTTTCTCCAGCTGTAGATGATAAAGATGCTGACCAGTTTCTTGCAGAGGCTCTTTTCACGGGTGATCCTGGGATTCTTCATTGCATTCTCTAAGATTACAAAAATATATGTATTAACACATTATCATGATGATAAAAAAAAGATCAATTTATCATGATGATCATTATCAATTTATCATAGCTGTGAAGTAGGAAGATTTGACAGTAATTTGGCTGTGTGTGTGAGGGATGACAGAGAAACTCATCTAATAGCCATTTTTTGTTATTAACTGAAGTCCGTGGTCAATATAATGTAGCGTGAGGCTTGACCACAGGTCCGTTGTAGGCGAAATATTCTGTTGTATGAACATCTTGTGCAACTTTCTCACAACATTTATGAAAAAAGTGCAGGCAGTGCAACTCTGCTGAAATGGTGACATGATGGCAGTGTGTAACGCTTGTCCGAAGTAGTCACCAATTTCTTGAACCTCGGCTTGCTAACAGTGTTGATTGGGCTAAACTACTGTTTTTTGTGTTCGAGGCGGGCTGCGGGCGCAGCGCTGTAAAAGTTAATTAATGCGCTTCTACGTTTACGTCACAGGACAGAATGAGACCAACACGGGGAGCAAGACAAACGGCACAATGGTCGTTTTATGACAATTATCTTTTTTTCCATAATGTGTTGGAAGCCAAAATCGAAATTGTAATCGAATTTCAATTAATGCCCAGCCCTACTCTCTGTCCAGTGCAGTTTGGTGATATAGTGAAGCTACAGCAGGCTGAATGCACTGTCATCATGCTGCTGTGAGACAAAGTGGAGTCAAAGTTTCCACCTCTAACAAGCAGAGCAGAAGTGACCTCTCACAGATGAATTACAAGCAGAACAAAATCCTGACTTTAAACTGCAGAGTTTAAAACGTGCTGGAAAAATGCTCAGGACTGAAATGACACCCACTGGAACTTCATGTTAAACTCACTTAAACTGCAGTGCTGTGTGTTTCTGTACCACACTAACATCACTCAGTTAAATGTTGCACAGAATCAGTTGAAACATATCAAAAAACTGTGACTATAATTTTACTGGAATGTTTTAATAAGTCTGTGATTGAAAGTTTTGATGAAAAGTAACTGATGTAAACAAACATGTTACAGCATCAGAAGAAATTTGCCTGGTAAAGATTTGTCAAATAAGTTGGGAGTGAGTCCCACGTTTGCAACACTGGACTTCGCTGGATGCCAGTGTACGTCTGTAGTTAACTGTCCTCAGGTTATATCACTGTTGCGTTAAGTGTGTAGCAGAACTCTTTTTATATCACTGCTTTGTATCACTGTGTCAGGTACAGTAAGGACTCTTCTGTTTGTGATGAAAAACAGCAAATAAATAACATGACAGGTTGTGATTTATAACTGGTTCATAATATTGGACTTCTGTGGGACCAATTATTCCACTCACTCCGATGGCTGTACACTAACATGTCCACACCTGGAGTCTTTACACACATTTCACATGGACACTGTGTCTGCAAACAGACCAACACACAGTAGAGAAGAGAGAAGAGAGAAGAGAGGTGCAGCAGAGAAAATATTGTGGTGTGACAGTTTGAGACAGAAACAGAGTTCATGCTGCTGTTTCTGTTTCTGTCAACATCCAAATGCACTTTGCTTTCTTTCTGCTCTTGTTGCTCAGAGCAGCTCAGATGTACATGTCTGTGTGATCATTACAGGGACAGAAGCAAGGAGCTGTTTAGCCTCCACAGCCCATCTCTCACACACTGAACATCGGTGGGTGTTTATGGTGACCTTTGACCTCTGCATGAAAAGCAGTAAATACAGCTTCTAATACAAACAATGGTGGGACTGATAGCAGAGATAAGTCTGCTTATAGAGAAGAGGTGGAGATACTAACAAATTGGTGCAGTAACAACAACCCTAACTCTGAACACAAAGAAAAAACAAAGAACTAATCATTGATTTCAGGAGGAAGCAGGATGAGCACCACCCACTCTGTTTGAACGGAAGTGGTGGAAAGAGTCAGCAACTTCACATTTTAGGGATGCACATAAGTGAGGATCTGACCTGGGCAACAAATACACACTCTCTGGTCAAAAGCAGAGCCTGAAGAACAATAACTGTCCAAAATAGCACCAGGTCTTGACTCTAACTTTGTGTTAATGTTGGTTTATTTAAACAGATAAATTTAAATAAATAGTTTGTATAAACTATCAAGATTATGAACTTGTTAATATACACAGCCTTGGCTAAAAAAAAGTCGCCACTCCTGATTTAACTAAGCAAATAGGTAAGAGCCTCTTATTGGATAATTCCTGCATAAGCGGGCAATTATCTCTCAGTTGAAACAATTTCTTTAACCTAACTGATGCAATGAGTAGCTTCTCATTTCCTAAACAATCATGTCGAAAGACACATCCCAAGTGGTTGTTGCAAAGATGTTAGTCCGTTTGAGAGGGGTCAAATCATTGGCATGCATCAAGCAGAGAAAACATCTTAGGAGATTGCAGAAACTACTAAAATTGCGTTAAGAACTGTCCAACGCATTATTACTTCAAGGAAAGAAATGTGGTCGGAAAAAAATCGACTGATCGTGATCGCTGATCACCAACGTTCGTGAAATCAAATCGTAGAAAACAACTGTAGAACTCAGGGTTATATTTAATAGTGAAAGTAAGAGCATTTTCACATGCACAAACGAGAAGGGAACCTCAAGGATTGGGACTGAACAGCTGTGTAGCCTTAAGAAAACCATTAATCAGTGAGGCTAATCGGGGAAAAGGCTTCAATTTGCTAGGGAGCATTAAGATTGGACTCTGGAGCAATGGAAGAAGGTCATGTGATCTGATCAATCCAGATTTACCCTGTTTCAGAGTGATAGAGGCATCAGGGTAAGAAGAGAGGCAGATAAAGTGATCCACCCATTATGCCTAGTGCCTACTGTACATGATCTGGGGTTGCTGCAGCTGGTCAGGTCTAGGTTCTGCAACATTATGTGCCCAAATAATGAGGTCAGCTGACTACCTGAATATACTTAATGACCAGGTTATTCCATCAGTGTATTTTTCTTCCCTGATGGCAGGGCACATTCCAAGATGACAATGCCAGGATTCATCGGCTCAAATTGAGTGAAAGAGTGGTTCAGGGAGCATGAAACAACATTTTCACACATGGATTGGCCACCACAGCGTCCAGACCTTAACCCTGTTGAGAATCTTTGAGATGTGATGGAGAAGGCTTTGCGCAGACTCTCCCATCATCCATACAAGATCTTGGTGAAAAATTAATGCAACACTGGACTGAAATCAATCATTGCAGAAGCTTATCAAAACAATGCCACAGCGAAAGTGTGCTGTAATCAAAGCTAAAGCAAAGCAACTTTTTTTGGCCAGGCAGTGTATGTCCATTCATCTGTCTTCCACTTTATTATTTCTTTTTAATTTCATGTTAAACATAATATGTTTTGTTACAGTTCTCATTTCATTTATTATTATTCATTTAGGTTGAAATCTTATCGTATTATAGTGAGATAAACAGTCAGTGAGTTTTTACTGAAGTCATTAACAATGACATGTAATCATCTGCCACATCATAAAAAGCATAAGTGAGTTTGTGTATCTCATTCAGAGTTCATATATGTGAAGCTGCATAAAAGTAAATAAGACTGAAAAGCTCAAAATTGTATAAAATGTGATTCAAAACCGTCAGATATGGGCCTCTCTAAAATCAGCATTGAAGGACTCAAGAAATATCTGCAGTCATTTCAAATAAACTGGAACTTTATCTGACCTGATTTATTTTTAAACTATCAACCACAAACCTCATGTACATATTGCAAATATTAAAATATTAAGATGTCTTATCTTTTCTATTTTTATATTAGTTGTATATATTGTTCTGTTTGATATTGGAGTTATTGCAATATTTTGACTTGATTTTCATTATACTATACTCTTGTTTTTCATTTATTTTTGTTTTTCATTTTCACTTATTTATTCTAGAAATTTTTTTCTCTTACCACACACTGTGAAATTTTCCTCTTTTTCTTCTTTTTCAACTGGGAGTTAAAGTAACAGCAAGAATTTCCCTACGAGGATTAATAAAGTTATTCTGATTCTGATTCTGAGTTTCCAGGGTACAGAGTGGAAGGAATTAAAGAAGAGAGAATTTATATAGTAAGTCTTTATATAATGATGAATAAATTCAATACACTTACAGAGCTTTGTTAGAGGCTTTGACAACTGGCAGCAGCTTCAGAAGAGCCTCCTCTGAAGCAGAGTATTTCTTCAGGTCAAACATGTCCAGATCTTTTTCTGATGACAGTAAGATGAAGACCAGAGCTGACCATTGAGCAGGAGACAGTCCGTCTGTGGAGAGATGTCCTGAACTCAGGGACTGTTGGATCTGCTCCACTAGAGAACGATCATTCAGTTCATTAAGACAGTGGAACAGGTTGATGCTTTGCTCTGCAGAGGGAGTCTCTTCAATCTTCTTCTTGATGTACTGGACTGTTTGCTGATTGGTCTGTGAGCCACTTCCTGTCTGTGTCAACAGACCTCGTAGGAGAGTCTGATTGGTCTGCAGTGAAAGACCCAGGAGGAAGCGGAGGAACAAGTCCAGGTGTCCATTTGGACTCTGTAAGGCCTTGTCCACAGCCCTCTGGTAGAGCGGCTTTGGATAAGGTTTGTCTCTGAACAGTTTAGACCAGTTGGAGGTTGATTGTTCTTCTGACAGCAGATTGACTCCAGAGTTGATGAAGGTCAGATGGACATGAAGAGCAGCCAGAAACTCCTGAAGACTCAGATGGACGAAGCAGAACACCTTATCCTGGTACAGTCCTCTCTCCTCTTTAAAGACCTGTGTGAACACTCCTGAGTACACTGAGGCTGCTCTGATATCGATGCCACACTCTGTCAGGTCTGATTCATAGAAGATCAGGTTTCCTTTCTGCAGCTGCTCAAAAGCCAGTTTTCCCAGAGACTCAATCATCTTCCTGGTCTCTGGGCTCCAGTGTGGATCTGTCTCAGCTCCTCCATCATACTTGACGTTCTTCAGTTTGGACTGAACCACCAGGAAGTGGATGTACATCTCAGTCAGGGTCTTGGGCAGCCCTCCTCCCTCTCTGGTTTCCAACACATCCTCCAGAACTGTAGCAGTGATCCAGCAGAAGACCGGGATGTGGCACATGATGTGGAGGCTTCAGAAGTCTTGATGTGGGAGATGATCCTTCTGACCTGCTCCTCCTCTCTGAACCTCTTCCTGAAGTACTCCTCCTTCTGTGGGTCAGTGAACCTCTGACTTCTGTCACCATGTCAACACACCCAGGAGGGATCTGATTGGCTGCTGCAGGTCGTGTGGTTATCCAGAGGCGAGCAGAGGGAAGCAATTTCCCCCTGATGAGGTTTGTCAGCAGCACATCCACTGAGGTGGACTCTGTAACATCAGTCAGGATCTCAGTGCTGTGGAAGTCCAGAGGAAGTCGACACTCATCCAGACCGTCAAAGATGAACAGAACCTGGACCTCTTCAAACCTGCAGAGTCCTGCTTCTTTGGTTTCAGTAAAGAAGTGATGAACAAGTTCCACCAAGCTGAACTTTTTCTCTTTCAGCACATTCAGCTCTCTGAACGTGAATGGAAATGTGAAGTGTATGTCCTGGTTGGCTTTGTCTTCAGCCCAGTCCAGAGTCAACTTCTGTGTTAAGACTGTTTTCCCAATGCCAGCCACTCCCTTTGTCATCACTGTTCTGATTGGCCCATCTCTTCCAGGTGAGGCTTTAAAGATGTCTTCTTGTCTGATGCTTGTTTCTGGTCTGGCTGGTTTCCTGGATGCTGTTTCAATCTGTCTGACCTCATGTTCATCATTGACCTCTCAGTCCCTCCCTCTGTGATGTAGAGCTCTGTGTAGATCTGATTCAGAAGGGTTGGGTTTCCTGCTTTAGAGATCCCCTCAAACACACACTGGAACTTCTTCTTCAGAGTAGATTTAAGTTTACGTTGACAAACTGCAGCAACATGTCCTGAATGAACAAACAAGAAACAACATCAATGACTGATTCATAAAGAAAACATGACATGTTCATCCCCCTAAAGAACACACATGAACATATGTCCCTCCATGTCTTGAGATGATAGTAAATGTCCCATTTGTCCGTCATGTTGAATCTTTAGAGAAATCCTCTTACTGCTGTGCAGACAGTCAGCCAGTTCCTCCTGTTTCATTCTCCTCAGGACGTTTACTGTGATCTTCACAAAAGCCTCTCTGCTGCTCCTCCTCTGCTCTTCATCCTCACTGTCCAACACCTCCTCATTCTCCTTCTGACTCTCTGAGCATTCTGGGTAATCTGGATTCACAACCTTCTGGATCTTCTTCAGCTCCTTCTTCACAAAAGTGACAATGTTCTCCTCCAGCAGCTGGAACAGAAAACTATATGAATGACACAATCAAAGTAAAACCATGGAGCCAAACATCAGATCCATGTTGGACACACTGACAATCCACTGGTCTAAAAAGTGCAGCATGGAGATTATTGTCAACACAACAGATGTTAAAGCAGTTGTTGTCCATGTACAGACCATAAATATGGAGTCCAGGTGTGTTTGATGCTGCTGGGCAGACTGAGCACTGGGAACCTCTGAGCTCTCCTGGTCCACTCTGTGGAGGAATCATGAAGAATTAGCTCACATTATGTTTGCAGCATCTGTGAGCGTTTTATGCTTTGTACACAAACAACAGCTGCTTTTATGTTCTGTGGTGACTGTCCTGATTAAAGCAAACACTACTGTGCTGTGACATTCTCAATGAGAGGAAACAAGCAATCAATTCTGTACCTCATGACCTAGAGTCATCACAACAAGTCCACCTTTTAAATGATGAGTTTTAAGGACTCACACTCGGTTTGACAGAAGTCTCACCTCTGCTACAGGACACTAACACAAACACTGGAACTGGATAGGTGCTGAGTTACAGGGAGTTTTAGTTCTGATCTGAATGACACATATAAGAACATAAGAAGTGCTTTTGTTCAAAAGAGAAATGTCAACTTTGCCACTAAAGCCTGTGTTTCATCCTGATCATGTTCATATACTGTGTCATTCATGAAGCCTGGAAACAAAACACAATCACTTCATCTTTCATAGAAGACCAGTTATAAAAGCTGCAGAGAGGGTCACTGGATGCAGCCTTCCAACCATGGACTCCATCTACACCGAGCGCTGCAGACGCAAAGCACAGAGCATCTTGAAAGACAAACACCATCCAGCTCGTGCTTTGTTTCAATGGGTGGACTCAGGCTACAACCTGAGGCATCGCAGGCCGTGAGCATCAGTGCCCACAGAGCCCGCCTCCACAACAGCTTCTTCCCCAGCCACTGTCAGAACAGTGGCACAGGACATTAAGGAGGGAAGAAGCTACTACATAGCATAACCCTGACAACGTGCAAAAAACCATGTCAAAAAACAATCTGGTATTACTATGTGCAATATGTCTTTATATTCACCATGTGAAACAATTCAGAAATATTCTAAAAAAATTGCAATATCACCATGTGCAATATGCCTGTTAAGATCACCATGTGAAACATCACATACAGGAAGTGACAGTGTGCCTATATTAGGCACCTAATTTTCTTAAGAATCTTCCAGTATTTTAAGTGCACTATCTTGCTCCTCTTTTGTATTATTTATTTCTTGGTTATTTTATTTTATTTCTTATTTTACTGTATTATTTAAACCTTAAGCTTGACTCTGGGAGGGATGCACAAAGAATTCCTATGCACATGTACTGCAGTGTATCTGTGCAAATGGCAAATAAAACTCTATTCTATTCTATTATACAGGGCAGCTGTCTGATACATTTTAAACTCAGCTGCAGCTCACTTCTTTGCAGCAGAGGGAGGCTGTCCTTTGAAATTAATGAGGCCACCCTTTGACCTGTCACTCTTCATGGACACACAGCTGGGCTCAGGTACATGGAGGTCCGGTCTCTGATGGATCCTGGTGGATACAGAGATTAAGACCATCAGGGACATGGGGACATGGACAACATATCTATTATTCATACAATGTTCTCATAGTAAAGAAGAAAGCATTTAGTCAGTTGCAGCTCACTTCTTTGCAGCAGAGGGAGGCTGTCCTTTAAAATTAATGAGACCACCCTTTGACCTGTCACTCTTTATGGACACACAGCTGGGCTCAGGTCCATGTTCAGGTCCAGGTCCAGCAGAGTCTGGTGTGTGCTGCTGCTCTGGCCTTCAACACAACACACACAGAGCTTTGAGTGTGAATAATGATGGTGCAGTGATGTGAGTGCTGAGCTCTGACATGGAGAAGAGTCATGGACAGTTAGAGATCCTCATCTCACCTCTGAGCTTTGGTCTGGATCTCATGGTCCCCACACAGACTGCTTTTTAGGGAGGGCTCCCTCCTCTCTGTCCTCACACTGATTCATGATGCTGAATTCACATCCACATCAGCTCATACACACTTTCTACCTTCATCTGGAGAGAAAACACAAATCATTCATCTGCACATCAACTGAAATCATCCTCTCCATCATTTGTCCTGTAGAAATATCAGCTGCTCCTCCACTGATTGGCTCTGTCTTTCCTCTTTCATATCTTTCACACATGATTCAGAGACAGCCATTTCCATTCACTGACACACAGATGGACTGAGATCCACTGATTTTATCTGACAATCTGTTTGTCTGCAGTGTTTCTGTAGAAAATGACTTGATGAAACAAGCTGCAGGTGATTATTCCACACAAAAGAACTGAGACTCAGTTCATTTTTCCTCAATATTATTCCAGGGGCCCTTTTAGTTGGGGCCCCTGGCACTTTCCTGCTTTTTCTAATAGAAAAGTCTGAACTATATGACCAAACAACAAACCAAAACCAAACCAAATAATACAGCTAACAGCAAACAGCAAAACAGCAGAGACACAGATAGACATTAATAAAAAACAGCAAATATGTCCTGACAGACAGTTTTTCTGTTTGTACTGTGACCAGCCACAGAGATATAATCACCTATCAGAGCTGCTGAGATGCTTTATCATGAGAGTATTTATGGATTTGGGTCTTTATCATCTAATTCATCAGATAGAGTTTGTCCTGATAGGACCAGGAGGCCTCTGACTCTGTGGATGGAGTGTTAAGTGTCTCTCTGAAAATCACATAGAGCCTGAAAAACCCTGTCAGTCCCTCTGAGCTCAGTCCCGTAGAGTTGATCTAATGACAGAGAAAGTCAGAGCTGTTCTCCAGCCGCTGTCCGGTCGAGCTCAGACCGCATTTAGCAGCTCAGACTGCGGGAGAGCAGCGGCTCAGGTCCGCCTCCTCCACAGGCTGATTCAGGCAGGAAAAGCTGCCTTCAGTCAGCAGTAAGTAGAGCCACAGACTAACAAAGGCTCCGTGTTCAGCTGCTGACCATCAGCTCACTCTGCTTCTACTCTGACTCCACCGCTTCTACTGCAAATATCCACACAACATGGCGGATAATGAATGAATGAAGATACACAAACCGCAGCGTCTCTGCGCGCCGCCATGTATGAATCACGACGCTCTTCCTGCCCCATCCCGACTTTACAGTGACAACTCAGAGTCTACACAACTAAACACCACAGCCCAGTATAAAAACAAAACAGGACAGCATCCAAGAAACTCGAGCATCAGATAATTCAGGTAACTACAGTGTTGCCGAGTAAAACATTAAAAGTGCTGACATTTACCTTAAGACAGAGAAAATCATCTGCGCGCAAGCTTCGGTCAAAGTGAAAGTAAACTTTCAGCAACCGTGGAGTAGTGATGCGAATTCGGACTCTTTTCAGAGAGCCGGTTCTTATAGCTCGGCTCACTAAGAAGAGCCGACTTTTTCCCTCCAAGTCTCTCCACAGATTTTTCTGTTTTGTGGCTGCTTAAATGAATTTATTACTAAAATAATGTAAAATTTTACATAAAATGAATTACTAATGCACATTATGTCCAATGTTTATTATTATTATTATTGTTGTTGTTATTATTATTAATTATTTATTAAAATTATTTATAAGGCTTACTATACTCAACATGGAAAAGAGTGCTAGAAAACAAATTACAAAACAAATCTCCATCTTAATTTGACAAAAAGATCCAATCTCTGATTGAAAATATTTGTAAATTTTTAACTACAGTGAAACACCACAGAGAAGCTTAGAGAATCACACAAGAAAATATAAACGAAAACGTGTAAAACAAAAATAAAAAATCAAAATGCCTCAGATTTGAGGGGTTGATCCTGTGTGTGATGTGTCTGTAACCCCCCCCCCCCCCCTTCCTGCTCAGTGCGGACACAGACGCCACCACACAAAATGTAGCTGATCAGTCACTTGCAGCTTGAACAGAAAAATGTCTCATGTCTCTTGTCTGCTGATGTCAAAGCAGATGAGGACTGCATCAATGTCAGGGTAGGACAGAGATAACACATTGCGATAGTTCCTTTGTTACTCAGCCAGTGTTTGTGGGTCTGGTGGACCCGCAGCATTTTTGGGTTTTTTAATTCAACACAATCAAACAATTTTATGTTAAAATACTCAATAGATGTTTACTTCATCTCAATTACAAGCAATATAAACAGCATATATGGTTATTTGCCCTTTACCTTTGTTAGATCACATTTATTAATTAAAGTGCTGCTCATTTTTGTTTGTTTTTAATAGAATGTAATGAAAAAAGAAAATCCAGTGGAGGTTTTGGCACGGTCGATTTTGGCTCTGATGCAGCCGCGCCTCTCTGTCTGCAGTCACTACTCTGTCTCCAGTATTGTCCCACCCACAGCACCATCTGATTGGTTACAAGCAGAGCTGATTAACAGTGCAGTGAAAGCTGTGCATGCACAGTGCTCACACACACGGCAGAGAGGAGAAAAAGTTTTGCCGAGTGAAGCTCCGGGCGCAGGTTTTGAAGGTAAGTTAAGGCAGCAGACTCTCCCGAAATTGTAATAAACATCCCAGTCCTCTATAACTCACAACTACTAGTAACGTTACTGAGCCCAATAATGTTATATAAACAGAGCAGCAGCTCTGCTCGCTCGCAGTCCCTCCAGACGTGTCTGTTAATCACTGGAAACAAGGTTGATGATAATATCGATATAGAAATAGTTCATGATAGTAGAAGTATGTGTGTGTGGGTGAGAGAGAGTAAAAACCTAATGAACTCACTTAAGTCCAGTTCTGCTGCAGTGAATCATGTTGAGGTGAGGGCTGATTAGCTTTTAGCATAATGTTAGCCCACCGGTCCGCTCTCTCCTCCTCTGGCTCCAGACACTCAGCAGACTGTAGCAATGGGGAGAATGTGTGTTATGGTAGAGAATAGTGTGTGTTTGTGTGGAAGCTACATGAGAAACTCTACAACTCACGACTACTAATGTTACTGTGAGGCCCAATACGTTAGCTGCAGCTGTCTGTTCCTATGATAAACACTGATTATTAAAGTGAAGATGCTGTAGCCTGTTTAGTGTTTTAACGGTTTAATCACTTGAAACAAGGTGCTGATAACATTGATAGGGAAATAGTGATAATAGTAAGAACTGTGTGTGTGTGTGAGAGAGAGAGAGAGAGAGAGTAAAATTTAGTTTTATTGCAGGGAAGCACGTTGAGGGGATCGCTGGAGATTAGTGTGTGTGTGTGTGTGTGTGTGTGTGTGTGTAGGCCACATGAGAAGCTGCAGAAACGGACAGCAAAGCACCGTCTGTCTGAGAGAAAACTGTAGGGCAATAATGGCTGTTTAACTACCAAGTTATTTTTACTTTACCTTTCTCTGTGCTGATTGATCCCAAGCAGCAGAACATGACATATTGTTAGATGAAGTGTGTCCTGAAGCTGCCTGTGATAGTTTCTGTGATAGTTTCCTGTAGAGAGGATGTTGCTGTTCAAGACTTCTGACAAGACAGCTGCATCATAAAGCCTTTATGAACTGCACAACTCTCTCTCTTTTTTTCAAACCCTCATTGCAGATGGACAGACTTAAGTCTTCAGTGAAGTCTCTGAAGTTTATGAGAGCAAGAGAGGCCGTCTCACTGGAGAGCACGCTGAACAACACTGCTTTTAACACCACAGTCTGGTGCTGCTCAGTTGGTACTACTAATTGATCTGAGAGTCACATTTCTGTGCCAACTTTATTTAACTTTGTTTTATTCACTTCAGGAAGCTATTTATTTATTTATTTATATAAATTTTCAGTTAACTTTATAAGAGATGCTGATGACCCAGGGACCTCCCTGCACTTTTTGTTACAATTTTAAAACAAAGATGTCTATTGTCTAAGATAAAAAAAACCTTTAACATGTTGCAAATCTGAAAAGCTGTTTAATAAACATATGCTTAAAAGCATTTAAATGAAGTTAAGTGACTTTGTATTATTCAAAATTTTGATGCCAGTATTTTCACTTTTACTGCAAATGAATATCGGCTCCATATATCAGTTATCGGCCTATTTGACTACTAATAATCGGTATCGGTATCTGCCCTGCAAAATCCATATCGGTCTATCTCTAGTTATTATACAAACAATCCGATGGCTTTCTCTTCAGAGTTTGTCCTTTGATGTATCAACATTCTACAGCCTGATGTCACAGGCTGCAGTAAGTGGACACACAGCCAGAGACAAGTTCAGAAGTCAAACAGGAGCAGAAACAGTTGGACTGGAAAGGATCTTCAGCCCAAAAGTGTTTGGCACACACACAGAAAGTAGCTGTTTTAAATATTTCCATCTTACCTGGAAAAAGGAGAAACAGAAAGACAAGCTATTGGTTACAATTACAATTACAATTGTATACGTGTGTGTGTGTGTGTGTGTGTGTGTGTGAAACCTGAACCTGAGAAACCTCCTCTGTCAGAACATGTCCTCCACATTGCATTTTCTCATTAGAGAGAAAAATCCAGATTCATTTTACAGAGTTCAGTCCACTCCTGTCTACTGCTGAGTTCAAAGCTTCTGACCTCTAAGAGCCTTGTTTCATAATTCATTTCCAGCCCACAGTGTTTCTGTCCTCCAGCAAACCTTTGGATGTCAGTGTGTCAAGCTGATGTTGGTGAATCTGAGGCTGTGTTGACTGAGAGAAGAAGCTGTGAGATCTTTTAGACCCTGAGGACTCACTCTGGACTGATTTGATAGATGCTCCACAAATAAAAGTGCTTCTCCACTCAACTAACTACTACTCCTCATAGGGACTGTCTGCAGGAACTGAAGCTGCTTTTGGTCAAAGAGATATTCATGTGTTCACTGTTCACTCAGGACCATTGAGCTGGGTTGGTGAATTCAGCGCCAAGGACAGCAGCAGTGTACAGCAACACACTGTACACAACTACTAACAGATAGATGGAGTGTGTACAATATTCATGTTAATATATCTGTTGAAATCCTGTTGGAAGTAGCATAAAGTGGCCTCCAGGCTGATGGCAGTAACCTGCTGCAATTAGCCAATAATGAGCCCATTAGCCTCTATGATGAAGTTCACACATATTACTATTTGCAACACAGGATGAAGACAATTAGTTTTAAAAATAATCATTTGAAGGTTTATGAGAGTTGCTACTTCATTTTTTATCCTGTTGCTGTAGATTTTCCTCAACTCCAAACAATGTGGACTGTGAAGTGAAGTTTTAACAAGCTCTCAGTCAGCACCATGGAAAGAGGCAGAGACGACTGCTGTTCTCTCTACAGTACAAAACAATTATCACTGTTTACACTTTTTATTTTTCTCATATGGTTCCATTTTTTCAGTGTCACTTCCAATTGATGAAATCACAGTTGCACAGTCATCTCTCTATCATCTCTTATTTCCATCCTACCCTTTTCCCCAGATCCCAAGTCCAGTTCTCCTGCACTGCAGCCTGCGTCTCCACTGACTCTACTGTTGCAGGGGTGTAGACAGATATATTCCTCCTTCTGTCCACATGCTGCAGTTCAGCTGCTACTTTTCACCTGCCAGAGTGGAGCTTCAGTGTGATGGTGTAATGCACTCACACATGGTTCACACTGTAAATGTGTGAACCCTGGTCCATTAGTGAATTTGCTGTTGGGATGATCAGAGGTTTGTAGAGTTATTATGCTTCTTCCTCTTTGCATCATGATTTTCACAGACTCTTGTCAGTTATAAAACAAGTAGAAAGTCTGAAAATGCAAACATGACTTTCCATCCATCCAGTATCAGGATACAGTTGAGAAAAGATGTGTATTGATTTAAGCTCTGAATCTGACAGCACATTACACAGCTCTCTCTCCACTCTGAGCTGTGACCTCCTGCAGTGGATGATTCACAGTAAAGTTGCAGACACTCTGTGATACTTGTTGATGCTAATGACTCTTGGAGCTCTCCTTTCCTCTGCTGTTGGTCTCTGTCCTGAATAAAGAGCTCCTCCGTCTATTTCTAAAAATCCTGCAATTGTGAAATGTGGTCAGACCAGTATTTTGGGAACAAAAAATTAAGCATAGTCTGTTATCAATTTGTTTGTTGTTGTTTTTTTTGTGATTAGTTTAAACTAAAATAGTGTCTTACTGCTGAAATTTTTGTTTCAATTTCACCCACTCCTTTTAGATTCTAAAACATTAATTTATGTGCTGCATTCTAGGTAACCTTTTAGTTACAGTTACAGTGAAATCTAAGATGACCCTTAAAGCTGAGCTTGAGGAGTGTAAAAGCGACGTGTGTGTAATGGGTCTGTGAAATTGTTCAAACCAGTAGGGGCACTCATGAGTAGGTACTTAAACACTCACACACCAACAGTGGAGCTCCTGGAAAAAAATTAATAAACCTTACCAGAGTATGTTTTAGGTAGATTTAAGGCATGTATAAGAGGGACTTAAAATATGTCCCTGTTAGTTTTCAAGTGCACTGTTGGTGAATGTGTGACAACGCCCAAGTCCAGACTTAGCTGGGTTTGTAAGTGCACACACACACACACACATATGTGGGCAGCGAAAAAAACCAAATACCTTCACCCCTTCAAAGTGTATCTGCTGTGTCAGTGGTGACAGTGAGTGAATGAGTGAGTGGGTCTCTCATAGTGAGATACTGAAGTTATTTTACATCCAAACAGTAAATTTCAAATGAAATTTTAAATCCAGTCATGAGATTGAACTGGGATGAAGACAAACACAATAACATTATAACTAATATAGTCTATTATATTTAAAATGTGGTCTGAATTACTTCATTTATTAAATCATAAGTAATCACTGCAATATACTGTAAAGTCATTTTTAACTTTTAGGAACTAAAATCATCAGAAAGTATTAGAGCCATACAGAACCTTTGTCTACTGTGTCTGCAGGTTGTTACAGCTGTGTATCAGTCACCCACACCTGAAACACACTGAAGACTTTAAACTGAATTTCTTAAACCTTTCTGAGGCTAAACTCAATCATGTCAAAGAAATGACTCATCAACTGATCAATAGAGGCACAATGCATTACATTACATTTCAAAACAGTAATACAACAGTTTTCACTGGAGAGTGGATACTCCTGAACTGAGTACTAAAGACACTAGAGTCACTGAGGAACACTGGCAGAGAGAGAGAGAGAGGGTCAGTTTTATAACATGTGGACAGACTCAGACTCAACATGGAGGAATCAGCTTCACCTCACACACACTTCAAGAAAATGATATATAATATACAGCAGCTTTAAAACAGCAGCAATAAATTATGGCAACAAATCTGATTTAAATAATGAAACTTCTCTTTTGCCATAATAAGACAACAATTCAAAATGTTTTCTTTAACACAGAAATTGCATATGTATGAATGTCCGTCTACAAAATGTGCCAGGCCTGCAGAACAAATGGCAGCCAAACCTTCAGGGAATCAGCATGAGCACCAAACTGAGAAATTAATTCAAATTCACAGTGTCCATGAAACCAAAACCCTGAACAAATACTTTCTTCAAATCCTTTCTCCACAGCAGTGTCTTCTGTCACTCCAGCTAAAAAAGCTACACAAACATTAGCATGATCTATTTATGAGTGAGTGGTGACTGTGGACATATGTGTCCCTGGCTTGGAAGAGAAGTTCACTTTATAATGCAGAGACACAAACACAGAGAAAATGATTTCATGTGATCTGTGTATGTTAAGTAAGTTTTAAGGCAACACATAAATAATATGTATATAAATAATAAATAAAAATGAATATAAAAACTATGTGTAGTGTACTCAATGCCACAACAAACTCCAGAGCAAGAAGATTCAGCTTCTTCTGTGTCTCGGTCAGCTCCTTCTTTTTCTCCAGCTGTAGATGATAAAGATGCTGACCAGTTTCTTGCAGAGGCTCTTTTCACGGGTGATCCTGGGATTCTTCATTGCATTCTCTAAGATTACAAAAATATATGTATTAACACATTATCATGATGATAAAAAAAAAGATCAATTTATCATGATGATCATTATCAATTTATCATAGCTGTGAAGTAGGAAGATTTGACAGTAATTTGGCTGTGTGTGTGGAGGGATGACAGAGAAACTCACATCTAATAGCCATTTTTGTTATTAACTGAAGTCCGTGTCAATATAATGTAGCGTGAGGCTTGACCACAGGTCCGTTGTAGCGGCGAAATATTCTGTTGTATGAACATCTTGTGCAACTTTCTCACAACATTTATGAAAAAACGCAGGCAGTGCAACTCTGCTGAAATGGTGACATGATGGCAGTGTGTAACGCTTTGTCCGAAGTAGTCACCAATTTCTTGAACCTCGGCTTGCTAACAGTGTTGATTGGGCTAAACTACTGTTTGTGTTCGAGGGCGGGCTGCGGCAGCGCTGTAAAAAGTTAGTGTGCGCTTCTCGCTTACGTCACAGGACAGAATGAGACCAACACGGGAGCAAGACAAACGCACAATGGTCGCTTTATGACAATTATCTTTTTTCCATAATCGTAGGAAGCCAAAATCGAAATTGTAATCGAATTTCAATTAATCGCCCAGCCCTACTCTCTGTCCAGTGCAGTTTGGTGATATAGTGAAGCTACAGCAGGCTGAATGCACTGTCATCATGCTGCTGTGAGACAAAGTGGAGTCAAAGTTTCCACCTCTAACAAGCAGAGCAGAGAGTGACCTCTCACAGATGAATTACAAGCAGAACAAAATCCTGACTTTAAACTGCAGAGTTTAAAAACGTGCTGGAAAAATGCTCAGGACTGAAATGACACCCACTGGAACTTCATGTTAAACTCACTTAAACTGCAGTGCTGTGTGTTTCTGTACCACACTAACATCACTCAGTTAAATGTTGCACAGAATCAGTTGAAACATATCAAAAAACTGTGACTATAATTTTACTGGAATGTTTTAATAAGTCTGTGATTGAAAGTTTTGATGAAAAGTAACTGATGTAAACAAACATGTTACAGCATCAGAAGAAATTTGCCTGGTAAAAGATTTGTCAAATAAGTTGGGAGTGAGTCCCACGTTTGCAACACTGGACTTACGCTGGATGCCAGTGTCGTCTGTAGTTAACTGTCCTCAGGTTATATCACTGTTATGCGTTAAGTGTGTAGCAGAACTCTTTTATATCACTGCTGTATCACTGTGTCAGGTACAGTAAGGGACTCTTCTGTTTGTGATGAAAAACAGCAAATAAATAACATGACAGGTTGTGATTTATAACTGGTTCATAATATTGGACTTCTGTGGGACCAATTATTCCACTCACTCCGATGGCTGTACACTAACATGTCCACACCCTGGAGTCTTCCACACATTTCACATGGACACTGTGTCTGCAAACAGACCAACACACAGTAGAGAAGAGAGAAGAGAGAAGAGAAAAGAGGTGCAGCAGAGAAAATATTGTGGTGTGACAGTTTGAGACAGAAACAGAGTTCATGCTGCTGTTTCTGTTTCTGTCAACATCAAAATGCACTTTGCTTTCTTTCTGCTCTTTGTTGCTCAGAGCAGCTCAGATGTACATGTCTGTGTGATCATTACAGGGACAGAAGCAAGGAGCTGTTTAACCTCCACAGCCCATCTCATACACACTGAACATCGGGTGGGTGTTTATGGTGACCTTGACCTCTGCGTATGAAAAGCAGTAAATACAGCTTCTAATACAAACAATGGTGGGACTGATAGCAGAGATAAGTCTGCTTATAGAGAAGAGGTGGAGATACTAACAAATTGGTGCAGTAACAACAACCTAACTCTGAACACAAAGAAAACAAAAGAACTAATCATTGATTTCAGGAGGAAGCAGGATGAGCACCACCCACTCTGTTTGAACGGGAAGTGGTGGAAAGAGTCAGCAGCTTCACATTTTAGGGATGCACATAAGTGAGGATCTGACCTGGGCAACAAATACACACTCTCTGGTCAAAAGGGCACAACAAAGACTCCTGAGGACTCTCAGGAAGGTGAAACTACCTCAACAGCTCTTGTGTCCTTTTACTGGAGCACCACTGAAAGTGTGCTGACCCACGGGATCCTCGTATGGTATGGCAACAGTTCAGCAGCCGACAAGATGTCCCTTATTAGATGTTCTTATTTTAAGTGTTCAGCTTTACTTTATAATCTTAAATCAAGCACAACCTTATCTTTTTGTCTCAAATAAGCAGGAAATCTTAAAATGAGGTAAATAACTGTTAAAGTAAGATCCATTACATCTCTCACCCAAAGTCTCATCAAAATAAATCTTATTTTAAGATTCAGTAACAAACTTAAATTGCTTGATTCAAGAGTCAAACAAAAAGCATCTGAAAGAAACAGAGTTTATTATTGCTCTGACTTCAAGCATGTTCAAACAATGTGGAAGAAAAGAAATGATACAACCTTAACCACACCACCACCACAACTCATCATACAGTCCATGGCATGTTTTGATGACCAGTGTTTGTTAACAGGGCTGAAACATGCAAACTTGATCACCCAATACATCAATGCATCCCTTATCAGCCATATTAATGTCTACTTCTGTGGGCAATAATATCACAAAGACTATATTTTGTTGGCACAAATGTATGTTCATTGAAACTAACTCAATGGTGCTGTTGTGGAGAGAGTGAGCAGCACCAAGTTCCTGGGTGTGCACATCTCAGAAGACCTCTCCTGGTCAAAAAACACTGCATCACTGACCAGCAAAGCCCAACAGTGACTCTACTTCCTCCGTAAACTGAGGAGAGCCAGAGCCCCAGCCCCCATCATGTGCAGTTTCTACAGGGGCACCATAGAGAGCATCCTGACCAGCTGCATCACTGTGTGGTATGGCACCTGCACCGTGTCCTGCCGGAAGAAGCTACATCGCTGTGAGTGAGAGCAGCTGAGAAGGTCATGGGTGTCTCTCTCCCCTCCCTTCAGGACATCTACCACACTCGTCTCATCTGCAAAGCCCTCTGCATTGCAGGTGATCCCACCCACCAAATCTAACAGCTTCTTCAGTCTGCTGCCATCCGAAGGAGATTGAAGAGTCTCCGGCCAGAACTGGCAGACTGAGAGACAGTTTTGTCCACCAAGCTGTCAGGATGCTGAACCCTCTCCCTGCCTTGCCGTCCCTCCCCTGAGGACCCCCTTTTACACGAACCCTAGACCCTCACCCACATCCCCCTCTGAACCCCCCCCCGAACTATGGACTCACTCCCACACACACACACACACACACACCACTGGGCTGAAACAGACTTGCACCGGCACTTACATTCAGCTGCTGCTATATAACCCTGTTACTGCTTAAATTACATCATTTGAGCTAAAAATTACACACAAATTCTTTTGTGTCACTGATTTTGTATTATATACAAGTCTTTCTCTTCTCAACTAGTGAGATATGTTCATACTGTTTTTACTGTTGTGTGTTGTTGATGGAACTGTGTTTATACTGTATATGTTTATTTACACTGCAAAAACTGCTGATCTAACCAAGTGTAATAATCTCATATTTAGATTACAAAATCTAGTTGGTCTTGTTTTTAAGTATAAATGGATTATCTTGTGCTGTCTAGGAAAGATCATTTGACTTAATTCAAGTAAATATCACTTGCCTTGTCTTATTAAGCATCTTTGTCTTTATCTGAGTTATTTTAACTAGATACAGGGGACAAGTCTGGAAACACCCACTTCATCGTCTATAGAAGTCTATAGGTCTATAGAAACCTTATTTAAAGCACTAGTATGTCCAGACAAAAACATCTAATTTCAAGCATCAGCTCTGTGGTTAACATTTTCCCAGCTGGTAAAGGTGCATTCAAACAGTGAGGCTTAAATTGTTTATGTTGCTTAATTACTGTCACACACATGACCAGTCTCATTAAGCAAGCAAGAGGATGTCTATATATAAATGCATTTTTGGTTTTGTTTACAATTTTAAAAAATGGCAAAAACAGTACTGAACAAAGAACAATATTTCTGCAGTTGTGATGCTTTTTCAAATATCACACTAAACTTTACAAACAATCCATGAAACAGTACACATGCAAACATGAACAGCTCTTACACACCAAGTATGGCTGAGTGATATAGACAAAGTCAAAAATCACAACATCTTTAACTGTATGCCTCAATATTGATATTTATGTCATATCACCACATTAATCTAATTTCACAATACTGACATATTGATACATTGCCCAGACCTACTGGTAACACCAAGAGACCTTATCACAAGCTTAAGAGCTCAATTCCAGAACATCATGGAGGTTGTACTTGATTGGAACATACAGGTGGTCTTTAAAGGTAACTGCATAATAAGCTGTAAAATCAACTAGTTTCTCAGCATCAACTACCTCTGTGGCTTGTGCAAGATTAGGGATGTCTACTTCATACACAAGCAAATCTTTGCTGAATCCCAATGTGTCATAGAGTTGAGATTCAAAGCAGTATAAATTACTGTTCACCAACCAGATATCTTTGATTAGCCCAAATACTGGTAGACGCTGGTCATTAACACCACTGATTATCAATGACTTATGACTTGTATACTTGTTTCCATTCAGGATAAGCCATTTGAGTGACACAACAGTTTGCATATCACTAGTACCAATACCAATGTAGTCTCTCAGTTTTGATAGGACATATTCTGTGTTCACCACTTCAGATGTTGGGCCCAGTTCTTTCTCATTTGAAAAATTGGGTGTTGCCTTCCATTCACATTGTGAGAGCATTCAAACCTCTGATTGTGCTGAACTAATGTCTTAAATGTTCTTAAAATTCAGTTTTGAATTCAAACCTCATACACATATGTCTAACCATAGGACCCAAAGCCAGAATCTGTGAAGGAAGATGAAGCAAATAATGCTGTTTTGGTATAATATTGTTTTCTGGGAAAAGCTGCTTAAATGACTTCAAATGCTGCTCGATCAGTTCTTTAAGATTTGTAACTGTTTGAAGGGAGATGACTGGTGCAAACAGGATCTGTGTTATCTCTACCAATTCAATGATAAACTGCACAAATAAACTCTCTTTGATGTTATTGAGGAAAAATGGCAGTATTTTCAAAAGGATAAGCATTTGTCCTGAAGATTGTTTTAGTCTGTTGTCATTTGAGGTCAGTGTAGAAACACTAATGGGACATGGTCTGTCTCAGAGATCAAGAGGTGATAAAGGAAACAGTACATAGCTGAATTAAATGCATCCAGTTCTATCAGTCCACTAATAGTAACTTTTTTAAAAATATTACTGTCGGTTCCTTACTGATAGACCTGTCACTGTTACAGTCTTTTACAGTGATGAAAAAGACAAGTTATGTTATTAACCACTGGCCTGAAGTTGTTCACATGTATTGAAATGATACATAACCACGCCTACTAGTTTACCACTTGTACTTATAATTTTGATGGCTGTTAGTGCTCGAATTTCAGGTGGGGAAAAGTGTTAATTTCCTACTTTACGAGGACTACCTGAACGCAGCACAATCCCTACGGTCAAACTGGATCAAAGCAGCAGTGAAGCTAGCGGAGCCAACCACCGCAGTTCAGCTGAGAGCGGAGGTGAAGCAGGTGTCTGAGCAGAAACCAAGAAGGCCAGTTATGGTAAGTTAGTAACTCAACTTAGTTAATAGTCAGCTCACTCAGATTATTGCCGAACAAATTTTATAGGCGTGTGCACAAAATATGTGCTTCCAGTTTTTCAAGTTGATCGAACAGGTAGCCAAAGGCTAGCTAGCTTTGCTGATAGCTAAGCCAGCGGTAGCTCGCTAACTCAGCGCGAAATCCGTTTTGCTAATTAGCTACCCCAACTACATGGGGTGTGTAAATGAAGCTAGCTAACCAGTTTCAGGTAAATAAATTGTCTTTATGTAATGCAGGGTCAGCTGACGTTAATATTTTTTAGTGTTTGTTTTAGTGTTGTTTTTTCCTGCTAAAAGCTAGGTTAATGGAGCGAAGAGTGGGGTGTTTCATGGGATTGGTTAGCTAATTAGTCGTAGTGCTTTGCAGCAACTGACAAATAGTTTTGGTCCTTTGCTCCTTTTTATCTGATTTTTTTTTTTCTTTTAATTATTTTGAAAATGATTTTCCATCTTTTTCCTCTTAGTTACAGATTGCTTTTTCTTGGCGAGATGGAGACATTTGATGAGACAACTGTGTCACTCTTACAAGGTAAATCTCT
>JAFBJY010000042.1:7500-33027 GCA_016801885.1 Toxotes chatareus | reverse complement strand
CCCTGGGCTCCAGAGGGCCACATGCTGGAGGAGGGATGGGTGCCTGATCCCGGCATGATATGCAGCCTCCAAGGGCCCCTGGGCTCAGGGCCACATGCTGGAGCTTTACCCGGGGATGCCTAACCTAACCCTAACCCTATTTATTTTAAAGAGAAAAAAACCACACCTAACCCTAACCCTAACCCTAACTCCATATATGATTTTGAAAAAACATCTCGCAAAATCACTACCAATCGACTCCAAATGGTCTGAAACGTGCTCCTAACTACTTTCTGGAGGAAGTTTTTCGGCTGTGACATTAGTCATTTTTCCACTCAGGTTACGCGCGCTGCGATCTGATTGGACGAGCGTTTTCTTGAATAACTCCCGAACCGTACATCCTAGACACTTGGAAACCACGTTCGTCTAATATAATTCGACCATTCTGCATCCAACGGTACCACCCACGACTCTCTACGACCTTCCTGTCCGGAGATACAGGAAAAACAAACTTTATTTCGGCCATATCTCCGGACTCGAACGTTGTACAGGCTCGAGGTGGTACCAATGGAAACCCCGTACCCGAAAATAGGGGGTACAAGGTGGTTTCATGTCTCTACGACCTTCCGTTCCCGAGATATGCACCTTTGAAGTTATCGTCAGGCGGCGATAGGTGGTTTTCATCCCCTTAACCTACCCTAACCCCAACCTAACCTAACCTAACCTAACCTAACCTAACCTAACCTAACCTAACCTAACCTAACCTAACCTAACCCTAACCTAACCTAACCTAACTTCTAACTAACCTAACCTAACCTAACCTAACCTAACCTAACCCTAACTTCTAACCCTAACCCCTAACCCTAACCCTAACCCCCTAACCCTAACCCTAACCCTAACCCTAACCCTAACCCTAACCCTAACCCTAAAAGCCTGCTAAGTGACCCTGGCCTTCAATCTGGAAGCCTAACCCTAACCCTAACTCCTAACCCTAACCCCTCACTCAATCAATTAAGCAAACAACTGTCCTCTACTGACTCTTTCATACCTCCTCTAACCCTAATACATTGACCCAGGCATGGATGCCTCCTCCTGGGCCTAGAAAAGCCTGCTCAGTCAGCCAGGCCTTCACTACTAGGCCTCAAACACACATACACTCACTCAATCAATCAATTAAGCAAATAACTGTCCTCTACTGACTCTTTTATACATCCTCTAACCCTAATACATTTACCCAGGCATGGATGCCTCCTCCTGGGCCTAAAAAGCCTGCTCAGTCACCCTGGTCTTCACTCCTAGGCCTCACACTCACACAAACTCAATCAATTAAACAACTGTCCTCTTCTGACTCTTTCATCGTTCTCTAACCCTAACACTTTAACAAGGCATTTCTGTCTGATCCTGGGCATGAAATCCTGCCCAGTCAGCCTAATCCTTCACTACTAGGCCTCACACTCACATAAACTCACTCAATCAATTCAACAACTGTCCTCCACTCACTCTTTCACACCTCCCCTAACCCTAATGCCTTATACACAGGCATGGGGGCCTGATCCTGGGCATGAAGTCATGCCAAGGACCCCTGGAGGGTTAAGGTTAGGCCAGGCAGGCGGGCCTGGGGCCTTTACAGGGGATGGGGGCCTGATCCTGGGCCTCAAGTCCTGCCAGGGGCCCCTGGAGGGTTAGGGTTAGGCCAGGAGGCAGGCCTGGGGCCTCTAACCCGGGGATGGGGGCCTGATCCTGGGCCTCAAGTCCTGCCAAGGGCCCCTGGAGGGTTAGGGTTAGGCCAGGAGAGGCGGGCCTGGGGCCTGTACCGGGGATGGGGGCCTGTTACTGGGCATGACATGCCTCCAAGGGCCCCTAGAGCTCAGGGGCCCGTCCTGGAGCTGTTACCCGGGCATGGGGGCCTGATCCTGGGCCTGACATGCCTCCAAGGGCCCCTGGACCTCCAGGGGCCCCGTCCTGGAGCTGTTACCGGGGATGGGGGCCTGTTCCTGGGCATGACATGCCTCCAAGGGCCCCTAGAGCTCCAGGGGCCCGTCCTGGAGCTGTTACCCGGGCATGGGGGCCTGATCCTGGGCCTGACATGCCTCCAAGGGCCCCTGGACCTCCAGGGGCCCGTCCTGGAGCTGTTACCGGGGATGGGGGCCTGTTCCTGGGCATGACATGCCTCCAAGGGCCCCTAGAGCTCAGGGGCCCGTCCTGGAGCTGTTACCGGGGATGGGGGCCTGATCCTGGGCATGACATGCCTCCAAGGGCCCCTGGGCTCAGGGGCCCGTCCTGGAGCTGTTACCGGGGATGGGGGCCTGATCCTGGGCATGACATGCCTCCAGGGCCCCTGGGCTCCAGGGGCCACATGCTGGAGCCTTACCGGGGATGGGGGCCTGATCCTGGGCATGAGATGCCTCCAAGGGCCCCTGGGCTCCAGGGGCCACATGCTGGAGCCTTACCGGGGATGGGTGCCTGATCCCGGGCATGAGAAGCCTCCAAGGGCCCCTGGGCTCAGGGGCCACCTGCAGAGCCTTACCGGGGATGGGGGCCTTATCCTGGGCATGGTATACTGCCAAGGGCCCCTGGAGCTCAGGGGCCACCTGCGGAGCCTTACCGGGGATGGGGGCCTGATCCTGGGCGTGAGATGCAACCCCTAACCCCTAAACCTCCGGACTTCCAGGGGGGACCACGCCCGGAGCCTTACCGGGGATGGGTGCCTGATCCCGGCCATGACATGCCTCCGACACCCCCTGGAGCCTGGAGCCTGGAGCTATTACCCCCTAACCCCAAAGTTGGAAGATTGGAACCGCGGCCCCCAGGGGCCCAAAATGAGGTCCGATGGCAAGAGGGACCCTGGTTGTCGAGGGACAGATCACCTCCTTTTTTGCACAAAGTGTCAACCACGGACCTCCAGGGGCCACACAGGGGCCCTGCAGCAGCCTGCCCGGGGATGGCTGCCTGATCCTCGGCTTAACATCCTACCAAACTCCCCTTGAATACCTCCAGAACCATGCCCTCCACTGGTCCCCTGGTACCCACACTTAAGCACCCCTCCATGGGACTAAACCCCTAGCCACAGGCCGCTGGAGCCCAGCCCCTGGTACTCCATCTGGAACTTAGTGCCCCTGGTACTCCGGCAGACTTCAGGGGGGACCGTGCGAGCCTTACCGGGGATGGGTGCCTGATCCCGGCCATGACATGCCTCCAAGGGCCCCCTGGAGCCTGGAGCCTGGAGCTTTACCCCTAACCCCAAAGTTGGAAGATTGGAGCAGCGGCCCCAGGGGCCCAAAAAAGCCGTCAGATGGCAAGAGGGACCCTGGTTGTCGGGGACAGATGACCTCCTTTTTGCACTAAGTGTCAACACGGACCTCCAGGGGCCCAAGGGGACCGAGCAGGAGCTTACCGGGGATGGGTGCCTGATCCTCGGCAACATCCTACCAAACTCCCTTGACTACCTCCAGAACCATGCCCTCCACTGGTGCCCGGGTACCCGCGCCAAGCACCCCTCCACGGACTAAACCCCTAGCCACAGGCCGCTGGAGCTCCGCGCCCCTGGTACTCCATCTGGAACTTAGTGCCCCTGGTACACCATCTAGAACTTAGTGCCCCTGGTACTCCGGCAGACTTCAGGGGGACCGTGCTGGAGCCTTACCGGGGATGGGTGCCTGATCCCGGGCATTACATGCCTCAAGGGGCCCCTGGGCTCCAGGGGCCACATGCTGGAGCTTTACCGGGGATGGGTGCCTGATCCCGGGCATGACATGCCTCAAGGGGCCCCTGGAGCCTGGAGCCTGGAGCTCTTACCCCCTAACCCCAAAGTTGGAAGATTGGAGCAGCCCCCAGGGGCCCAAAAAGCAAATCAGATGGCAAGAGGGACCCTGGTTGTCGGGGACAGATGTCCTCCTTTTTTTAACAAAGTGTCAACACGGACCTCCAGGGGACCAAGGGGACCGAGCCGGAGCCTTACCGGGGATGGGTGCCTGATCCCGGGCATGACATGCCTCAAGGGCCCCCTGGAGCTTCAGGGGGACCGAGCCGAGCCTTACCGGGGATGGGTGCCTGATCCCTGGCATGACATGCCTCAAGGGGTCCCTGGGCTCCAGGGGCCACATGCTGGAGCTTTACCGGGGATGGGTGCCTGATCCCGGCATGACATGCCTCAAGGGCCCCTGGAGCTCAGGGGCCACATGCTGGAGCTTTACCGGGGATGGGTGCCTGATCCCGGCATGAGATGCCTCAAGGGCCCCTGGGCTCCAGGGGCCACATGCTGGAGCTTTACCGGGGATGGGTGCCTGATCCCGGGCATGACATGCCTCAAGGGGCCCCTGGGCTCCAGAGGCCCCATGTTGGAGCCTTACTCTGGGATGGGGCTTGAACTCTGAAAAGATATTAGACAAAAAGTCCCTTGGACTTTCAGGGGGGACCATGCTGGACCCTTAGCAGGGGATGGGTGCCTGATCCCGGGCATGAGATGCCTCAAGGGCCCCTGGGCTCAGGGGCCCCATGCTGGAGCTTCACCCGGGGATGGGTGCCTGATCCCGGGCATGACATGCCTCCAAGGGGCCCCTGGAGCCTGGAGCCTGGAGCTCTTACCCCCTAACCCCAAAGTTGGAAGATTGGAACCGCGGCCCCCAGGGGCCCAAAAAGCCGTCAGATGGCAAGAGGGACCCTGGTTGTCGGAGACAGATGTCCTCCTTTTTTTAACAAAGTGTCAACACGGACCTCCAGGGGACCAAAGGGGACCCGAGCGGAGCCTTACCGGGGATGGGTGCCTGATCCCGGGCATGACATGCCTCAAGGGCCCCCTGGGCTCCAGGGGCCCCATGCTGGAGCTTTACCGGGGATGGGTGCCTGATCCCGGGCATGACATGCCTCCAAGGGCCCCCTGGGCTCCAGGGGCCACATGCTGGAGCTTTACCGGGGATGGGTGCCTGATCCCGGGCATCAGATGCCTCAAGGGCCCCTGGAGCTCCAGGGCCCCGTGCTGGAGCCTTACCGGGGATGGGTGCCTGTTCCCGGGCATGAGATGCCTCCCAGGGCCCCCTGGAGCCTGGAGCCTGGAGCTCTTACCCCCTAACCCCAAAGTTGGAAGATTGAACCCCACCCCCAGGGGCCCAAAAAGCAAATCAGATGGCAAGAGGGACCCTGGTTGTGGGGACAGATCACCTCCTTTTTTGCACAAAGTGTCACCACGGACCTCCCAGGACCAAGGGGACCGAGGCAGAGCCTTACCGGGGATGGGTGCCTGATCCTGGGTAACGTCCTTCCAAAAGCCGTGGAGCTCCACCACACTTGACTTGAGTCGAGTTCAGAAGTTGGAGCAGTGGGCGATGCTGCCATCTAGTGGCCCTTCAATATTCAAAAACCACTTCCACCTTCCAACTTCCAAAACCCAAAATCAATGTTAGTAGATAGAAACTTCGGCTTCAAATTATGGAAGCGCCAAATTCTAATTGGGCCCATTCCCATTCAAAACCCCTAACCCCTAACCTAACCCTAACCCTAACCCTAACCTAACCTAACCCTAACCCTAGGGAAACCCTAACCCGACCACTTTCTCCCAGGCGGCGGGACCAGGACAGAATTGATCCCTGGGGCCCCGGAGGCCCCAGACACCCCGGTTCAAAACTTGGAAACTTCGGAAGGAGACTCCCTCGAGCACGGGAACCTGCTGGCTGAGTTCCCCTGATTTTTCTCTTTAAAATGTACTTTTCGTCCCCATCCGCCATTTTCTAATTTGCCGCACTTCCGCCATTTTGCCAGCAGAGTGCGTGAGGTCTACCAGCCATATTCCAAGAACTGAAACTGCCCGTATCTCCTCAACCCTAGGTCCCAGAGACTCGGGGGTGGCGCCGTTGTGTTCAGAAGGTCCAAAAACAGGGGTGTAGGTCCCTCCCATCCCTCTGGAGGTCCACGTTCGAGCAATCTCCTTCAAAGACTCTCAGGACACATTTCAATCTCGGCCCTTCAAAATACCAAATAGCCGGCAATTTGGAAGACCTTTACCGGGAGGTCAGAGCCAGATCTCCGGAAAGATTTGGCACAAAAGTCCCCTGGACCTCGGAGGACTTCCAGGCCCACACTGCAGAAGCTTTACCGGGGATGGGTGCCTGATCCTGGGCATCAGATCACGCCAAAGGCAGCTGGACTTCCAGGGGACCCGTGCGGAGCCTTACCGGAGATGGGTGCCTCATCCCGGGCATTAAGTACCACCAAGGTCCCCTAGACCTCCAGTGGCCCCTGGAGCTCAAGGGGGGACCGTGCGGAGCCTTACCGGGGATAGGTGCCTCATCCCGGGCATGACATGCCTCAACGGCCCCTGGAACCCGGGCCTGGAGCTCAAACCCCGTAACCCCAAAGTTGGAAGGTTGGAACCCGGGCCCCAGGGGCCCAAAATGGGGTCAGATGGCAAGAGGGACCCTGGTTGTGGGGGACAGATCACCTCCTTTTTGCACAAAGTGTCACCACGGACCTCCAGGGGCCACCACAGGGGCCTGTGGCAGCCTTACCGGGGATGGGTGCCTGATCCCGGGCATGACATCCTGCCAAAGGGGCCCCTGGACCTCCAGGGAACCGTGCCCCTGGTACTCCCGTGGAACTTCGGTACCCCTGGTACTCCGGTGGACCTTAGTGCCCCTGGTAGTCCTGTGGAACTTAGTGCCCCTGGTACACCTGTGGGGACTTAGCGACCCTGGTAGTCCTGTGGAACTTAGTGACCCTGGTACTCCTGTAGACTTCCAGGGCCCACAGTACAGGACCTTTACCGGGGATGGGGGCCTGATCCCGGGCAGAGATGCCTCAAGGGCCCCTGGAGCTCAGGGGCCACATGCTGGAGCTTTACCGGGGATGGGGGCCTGATCCCGGGCATGACATGCCTCAAGGGCCCCTGGGCTCAGGGGCCACATGCTGGAGCTGTTACCCGGGGATGGGGCCTCATCCTGGGCATGAGAGGCCTCCAAGGGCCCCTGGGCTCAGGGGCCACGTCCTGGAGCTGTTACCGGGGATGGGGCCGGGCATGGGGGCCTCATCCCCTGGGCATCCTGAGAGATGGGGCCTCCTGGGCAAGGGCCCCCCCTGGAGCTCAGGGGGACAGTGCTGGAGCTTTACCGGGGATGGGGGCCTCATCCTGGGCATGACATGCCTCCAAGGGCCCCTGGGCTCCAGGGCCCTCACGTCCTGGAGCTGTTACCGGGGATGGGGCCTCATCCTGGGCATGAGAGGCCTCCAAGGGCCCCTGGAGCTCAGGGGACAGTGCTGGAGCTTTACCGGGGATGGGGGCCTCATCCTGGGCATGACATGCCTCCAAGGGCCCCTGGGCTCCAGGGGCCACGTCCTGGAGCTGTTACCGGGGATGGGGCCTCATCCTGGGCATGAGAGGCCTCAAGGGCCCCTGGAGCTCAGGGGACAGTGCTGGAGCTTTACCCGGGCATGGGGGCCTCATCCTGGGCCTGAAAAGCCTGCTAAGTGACCCTGGCCTTCAATCTGGAAGCCTAACCTAACCCTAACTCCTAACCCTAACCCCTCACTCAATCAATTAAGCAAACAACTGTCCTCTACTGACTCTTTCATACCTCCTCTAACCCTAATACATTGACCCAGGCATGGATGCCTCCTCCTGGGCCTAAAAAAGCCTGCTCAGTCAGCCAGGCCTTCACTACTAGGCCTCAAACACACATACACTCACTCAATCAATCAATTAAGCAAATAACTGTCCTCTACTGACTCTTTTATACATCCTCTAACCCTAATACATTTACCCAGGCATGGATGCCTCCTCCTGGGCCTAAAAAGCCTGCTCAGTCACCCTGGTCTTCACTCCTAGGCCTCACACTCACACAAACTCAATCAATTAAACAACTGTCCTCTTCTGACTCTTTCATACGTTCTCTAACCCTAACACTTTAACAAGGCATTTCTGTCTGATCCTGGGCATGAAATCCTGCCCAGTCAGCCTAATCCTTCACTACTAGGCCTCACACTCACATAAACTCACTCAATCAATTCAACAACTGTCCTCCACTCACTCTTTCACACCTCCCCTAACCCTAATGCCTTATACACAGGCATGGGGGCCTGATCCTGGGCATGAAGTCATGCCAAGGACCCCTGGAGGGTTAAGGTTAGGCCAGGCAGGCGGGCCTGGGGCCTTTGCAGGGGATGGGGCCTGATCCTGGGCCTCAAGTCCTGCCAGGGGCCCCTGGAGGGTTAGGGTTAGGCCAGGAGGCGGGCCTGGGGCCTCTAACCCGGGGATGGGGGCCTGATCCTGGGCCTCAAGTCCTGCCAAGGGCCCCTGGAGGGTTAGGGTTAGGCCAGGGAGGCGGGCCTGGGGCCTGTACCGGGGATGGGGGCCTGTTACTGGGCATGACATGCCTCCAAGGGCCCCTAGAGCTCCAGGGGCCCGTCCTGGAGCTGTTACCCGGGCATGGGGCCTGATCCTGGGCCTGACATGCCTCCAGGGCCCCTGGACCTCCAGGGGCCCGTCCTCCTGTTACCGGGGGATGGGGCTGTTCCTGGGCATGACATGCCTCCAAGGGCCCCTAGGCTCCAGGGGCCCGTCCTGGAGCTGTTACCCGGGCATGGGGCCTGATCCTGGGCCTGACATGCCTCCAAGGGCCCCTGGACCTCCAGGGGCCCGTCCTGGAAACTGTTACCCGGGCATGGGGGCCTGTTCCTGGGCATGACATGCCTCCAAGGGCCCCTGGAGCTCCAGGGGCCCGTCCTGGAGCTGTTACCGGGGATGGGGGCCTGTTCCTGGGCATGACATGCCTCCAAGGGCCCCTGGAGCTCCAGGGCCCCGTCCTGGAGCTGTTACCCGGGGATGGGGCCTGATCCTGGGCATGACATGCCTCCAAGGGCCCCTGGGCTCAGGGGCCATGCTGGAGCCTTACCGGGGATGGGGGCCTGATCCTGGGCATGACATGCCTCCAAGGGCCCCTGGGCTCCAGGGGCCACATGCTGGAGCCTTACCGGGGATGGGTGCCTGATCCCGGGCATGAGAAGCCTCAAGGGCCCCTGGAGCTCCAGGGGCCACCTGCGAGCCTTACCGGGGGAATGGGGCCTTATCCTGGGCATGGTATATGCTGCCAAGGGCCCCTGGAGCTCAGGGGCCACCTGCGAGCCTTACCGGGGATGGGGCCTGATCCTGGGCGTGAGATGCAACCCTAACCCCTAAACCTCCGGACTTCCAGGGGGACCACGCGGAGCCTTACCGGGGATGGGTGCCTGATCCCGGCCATGACATGCCTCCAACACCCCCTGGAGCCTGGAGCCTGGAGCTATTACCCCCTAACCCCAAAGTTGGAAGATTGGAACCCATGACCCCAGGGGCCCCAAAATGAGGTCCGATGGCAGAGGGACCCTGGTTGTCGAGGGACAGATCACCTCCTTTTTTGCACAAAGTGTCAACCACGGACCTCCAGGGGCCACCACAGGGGCCTGTGGCAGCCTGCCGGGGATGGCTGCCTGATCCTCGGCTTAACATCCTACCAAACTCCCTTGAATACCTCCAGAACCATGCCCTCCACTGGTCCCCTGGTACCCACACTTAAGCACCCCTCCATGGACTAAACCCCTAGCCACAGGCCGCTGGAGCCCAGCGCCCTGGTACTCCATCTGGAACTTAGTGCCCCTGGTACTCCGGCAGACTTCAGGGGGGACCGTGCGGAGCCTTACCGGGGATGGGTGCCTGATCCCGGCCATGACATGCCTCCAAGGGCCCCCTGGAGCCTGGAGCCTGGAGCTTTACCCCCTAACCCCAAAGTTGGAAGATTGGGCAGCGGCCCCAGGGGCCCAAAAAGCAAATCAGATGGCAAGAGGGACCCTGGTTGTGGGGACAGATGACCTCCTTTTTGCACTAAGTGTCAACCACGGACCTCCAGGGGCCCAAGGGGACCCGAGCAGGAGCCTTACCGGGGATGGGTGCCTGATCCTCGGCAACATCCTACCAAACTCCCTTGACTACCTCCAGAACCATGCCCTCCACTGGTGCCCGGGTACCCGCGCCAAGCACCCCTCCACGGACTAAACCCCTAGCCACAGGCCGCTGGAGCTCCGCGCCCCTGGTACTCCATCTGGAACTTAGTGCCCCTGGTACTCCATCTTCCAGGGGGGACTTGCGTGCCCCTGGTATGGGTGCCTGATCCCGGGCATGACTTCAGGGGGACCCCTGGAGCTCCAGGGGAGCCTTACCGGGGATGGGTGCCTGATCCCGGGCATGACATGCCTCAAGGGCCCCCTGGAGCTCCAGGGGCCACATGCTGGAGCTTTACCGGGGATGGGTGCCTGATCCCGGGCATCAGATGCCTCAAGGGCCCCTGGAGCCTGGAGCCTGGAGCTCTTTTACCCCCTAACCCCAAAGTTGGAAGATTGGAACAGCGGCCCCCAGGGGCCCAAAAAGCAAATCAGATGGCAAGAGGGACCCTGGTTGTGGGGACAGATGTCCTCCTTTTTTAACAAAGTGTCAACCACGGACCTCCAGGGGACCAAGGGGGACCGAGCAGGAGCCTTACCGGGGATGGGTGCCTGATCCCGGGCATGACATGCCTCAAGGGCCCCTGGAGCTCCAGGGGGACCGAGCAGAGCCTTACCGGGGATGGGTGCCTGATCCCGGCATGACATGCCTCAAGGGTCCCTGGGCTCCAGGGGCCACATGCTGGAGCTTTACCGGGGATGGGTGCCTGATCCCGGCATGACATGCCTCAAGGGCCCCTGGGCTCAGGGGCCACATGCTGGAGCTTTACCGGGGATGGGTGCCTGATCCCGGCATGAGATGCCTCAAGGGCCCCTGGGCTCCAGGGGCCACATGCTGGAGCTTTACCGGGGATGGGTGCCTGATCCCGGGCATGACATGCCCTCAAGGGGCCCCTGGGCTCAGAGGCCCCATGTTGGAGCCTTACTCTGGGATGGGGGCTTGAACTCTGAAAAGATATTAGACAAAAAGTCCTTGGACTTTCAGGGGGGACCATGCTGGACCCTTAGCAGGGGATGGGTGCCTGATCCCGGGCATGAGATGCCTCAAGGCCCCCTGGGCTCAGGGGCCCCATGCTGGAGCTTCACCGGGGATGGGTGCCTGATCCCGGGCATGACATGCCTCCAAGGGGCCCCTGGAGCCTGGAGCCTGGGCTCTTACCCCTAACCCCAAAGTTGGAAGATTGGAACCCATGACCCCCAGGGGCCCAAAAAGCCGTCAGATGGCAAGAGGGACCCTGGTTGTGGAGACAGATGTCCTCCTTTTTTAACAAAGTGTCAACACGGACCTCCAGGGGACCAAGGGGACCGAGCCGGAGCCTTACCGGGGATGGGTGCCTGATCCCGGGCATGACATGCCTCAAGGGCCCCCTGGGCTCCAGGGCCCCATGCTGGAGCTTTACCGGGGATGGGTGCCTGATCCCGGGCATGACATGCCTCCAAGGGCCCCTGGGCTCCAGGGCCACATGCTGGAGCTTTACCGGGGATGGGTGCCTGATCCCGGGCATCAGATGCCTCAAGGGCCCCTGGAGCTCAGGGGCCCGTGTGCTGGAAACCTTACCGGGGATGGGTGCCTGTTCCCGGGCATGAGATGCCTCCCAGGGCCCCCTGGAGCCTGGAGCCTGGAGCTCTTACCCCCTAACCCCAAAGTTGGAAGATTGGAACCGCATGACCCCCAGGGGCCCAAAAAGCCGTCAGATGGCAAGAGGGACCCTGGTTGTGGGGGACAGATCACCTCCTTTTTGCACAAAGTGTCACCACGGACCTCCAGGGGACCAAGGGGACCGGCAGCCTTACCGGGGATGGGTGCCTGATCCTGGGTAACGTCCTTCCAAAAGCCCGTGGAGCTCCACCACACTTGACTTGAGTCGAGTTCAGAAGTTGGAGCAGTGGGCGATGCTGCCATCTAGTGGCCCTTCAATATTCAAAAACCACTTCCACCTTCCAACTTCCAAAACCCAAAATCAATGTTAGTAGATAGAAACTTCGGCTTCAAATTATGGAAAGCATGAAATTCTAATTGTGGCCCATTCAAAACCCTACCCTAACCCTAACCCTAACCTAACCTAACCTAACCTAACCCTAACCCTAACCCACGGGGAAGCGCGTGGTCGACCCCGTGACCGTTACCTTCAACAATGGACCCATGGACTCGGGGTATATGGGGGCTACTGGGGGAAGGACCGTGCACTTCCTGTCCCCCGCACAGTTGGGGGACAGGTTTTGAACCATGTCCCTAACCCTAACCCTAACCCTATTTATTTTAAAGAGAAAAAAAAACCCACACCTAACCCTAACCCTAACCCTAACTCCATATATGATTTTGAAAAAACATCTCGCAAAATCACTACCAATCGACTCCAAATGGTCTGAAACGTGCTCCTAACTACTTTCTGGAGGAAGTTTTTCGGCTGTGACACTTAGTCATTTTTCCACTCAGGTTCGCACGCTGCGATCTGATTGGACGAGCGTTTTTCTTGAATAACTCCCGAACCGTACATCCTAGACACTTGGAAACCACGTTCGTCTAATATAATTCGACCATTCTGCATCCAACGGTACCACCCACGACTCTCTACGACCTTCCTGTCCGGAGATACAGGAAAAACAAACTTTATTTCGGCCATATCTCCGGACTCGAACGTTGTACAGGCTCGAGGTGGTACCAATCAAACCCGTACCCGAAAATAGGGGGTACAAGGTGGTTTCATGTCTCTACGACCTTCCGTTCCCGAGATATGCACCTTTGAAGTTATCGTCAGAGGCGGCGATAGAGTGGTTTTCATCCCCTTAACCTAACCTAACCTAACCCTAACCTAACCACTTTAATTTCACTACCAATCGACTCAAATGGTCTGAAACGTGCTCCTAACTACTTTCTGGAGGAAGTTTTTCGGCTGTGACACTTAGTCATTTTCCACTCAGGTTAGCATGCTGCGATCTGATTGGACGACCGTTTTTCTTGAATAACTCCCGAACCGTACATCCTAGACACTTGGAAACCACGTTCGTCTAATATAATTCGACCATTCTGCATCCAACGGTACCACCCACGACTCTCTACGACCTTCCTGTCCGGAGATACAGGAAAAACAAACTTTATTTCAGCCATATCTCCGGACTCGAACGTTGTACAGGCTCGAGGTGGTACCAATCAAACCCGTACCCGAAAATAGGGGGGTACAAGGTGGTTTCATGTCTCTACGACCTTCCGTTCCCGAGATATGCACCTTTGAAGTTATCGTCAGGGCGACGATAGGTGGTTTTCATCCCTTAACCTAACCTAACCTAACCTAACCCCTAACCTAACCTAACCTAAACTTCTTCTAACCTAACCTAACTAACCTAACCTAACCTAACCTAACCTAACCTAACCCCTAACCTAACCTAACCTAACCCTAACCTAACCCCTAACCCCTAACCTAACCTAACCCCTAACCCTAACCTAACCCCTAACCTAACCTAACCTAACCTAACCTAACTTAACCCTAACCTAACCCAACTTTCATCATTTACCCCCAACCTAATTAATAATCCTAACCTAACCACTTTAATTATTTATTTTAAAGAGAAAAAAAAACCACACCTAACCTAACCTAACCCTAACTCCATATATGATTTTGAAAAAACATCTACATAAAATCACTACCAATCGACTCCAAATGGTCTGAAACGTGCTCCTAACTACTTTCTGGAGGAAGTTTTTCGGCTGTGACATAGTCATTTTCCACTCAGGTTAGCATGCTGCGATCTGATTGGACGAGCGTTTTCTTGAATAACTCCCGAACCGTACATCCTAGACACTTGGAAACCACGTTCGTCTAATATAATTCGACCATTCTGCATCCAACGGTACCACCCACGACTCTCTACGACCTTCCTGTCCGGAGATACAGGAAAAACAAACTTTATTTCAGCCATATCTCCGGACTCGAACGTTGTACAGGCTCGAGGTGGTACCAATCAAACCCGTACCCGAAAATAGGGGGTACAAAAGGTGGTTTCATGTCTCTACGACCTTCCGTTCCCGCACCTTTGAAGTTATAACTCAGGCGGACGATAGGTGGTTTTCATCCCAACTTAACCTAACCTAACCCTAACTAGCTAACCTAACTAACTAACCTAACCTAACCTAACCCCTAACCTAACCTAACCTAACCTAACTTCTTCCCTAACCTAACCTAACCTAACTCTAACCTAACCTAACCTAACCTAACCTAACCTAACCTAACTCCTGCCTCCTCTGGGAAAACTCCTCAACCTAACCTGCTGCCTCCTCTAAGAAATCGCTGTCCCCCAGCCCCTAACCCTAACCTAATCCTCCCCTAACCTAACCATAACCCCATTGTTGGTGTGCCTAACCTAACCCTAAGCCCTATCCCTATTCTAACCCCTAACCCTGGATCTCTCTCTGGATATGTTAGTCAATGGTCCCCTGCATAAAAAGCAAAATAAATAAATAAAACAAATAAGTTTATACCCAGAAATGGAAGAACATAATCCGAGACAGATAGAGGTAAATGAAGGTAGGGTTGGTTTAAGGTAAAAAAGGAAGGAAGGGTTAATTGGATTCTAAAACAAAACAGAGTAGGAATTTTAAACCTAAAAATTGGAAACTAAAAACTTAGGGGCGGAGCAAAAGGGTATATAAAGCAAGAGCCCGAAGAAATTGGCAAAAGCAAATTAACAAGCGCAAAGAGAAGGTGCTAGGGCCTGAGGAAGGCTAACTAAGGCGAAAAACGTTGCCCGTAAGCACCAGAAATTAGAAAACTAAATTAAGAAGAACAATGCCTTAGCAAAGAAAAAACCTAAGCAAAGAAGAAGGCATAAAAAATGAAGAAAAAAAAGCAAAGAGGCATATTACGAAGAAAAACCAAGCAGCAAGAAAACTAACTACAGATAAGCTAACTAAGGCTAATTTTTTGAGCAGCTGGCTAAGCTAATTAAAAGGCTAAAACAGCAAACTAAAAACAAGTAAAAGCTAAATTAAGCTAACAAAACAAACTGAAGACACTAACTAAAGTAAGATTGGAAGCTAATTGTGGCTAATTTTATTAGGGGAACTCCGGGCGACAGCGTTGCCTAGAGTCGAAGGACAGTGCATTCTCCTGTTTCCCTCTTAGAGGAGATAGGTTCAACTCCTCAACCTAACCTGCCAGTGCCTCCTCTGGGAAATCGCTGTCGCCCGGGCCCCTAACCTAACCTAATCCTCCCCTAACCTAACCATAACCCCATTGTTGGTGTGCTAACCTAACCTAAGCCCTATCCTATTCTAACCCCTAACCTGGATCTCTCTACGGATATGTTAGTCAATGGTCCCCTGCATAAAAAAGCAAAATAAATAAATAAAACAAATAAGTTTATACCCAGAAATGGAAGAACATAATCCGAGACAGATAGAGGTAAATGAAGGTAGGGTTGGTTTAAGGTAAAAAGGAAGGAAAGGTTAATTGGATTCTAAAACAAAACAGAGTAGGAATTTTAAACCTAAAAATTGAAAACTAAAAACTTAGGGGTGCGGACAAAAGGGTATATAAAGCAAGAGCAGCGAAGAATTGGCAAAAGCAAATTAACAAGCGCAAAGAGAAGGTGCTAGGGCCTGAGGAAGGCTAACTAAGGCCGAAAACGTTGCCCGTAAGCACCAGAAATTAGAAAACTAAATTAAGAAGAACAATGCCTTAGCAAAGAAGAAAACCTAAGCAAAGAAGAAGGCATAAAATGAAGAAAAAGAAGGCAAAGGCATATTACGAAGAAAAAACCAAGCAGCAAGAAAACTAACTACAGATAAGCTAACTAAGGCTAATTTTTTGAGCAGCTGGCTAAGCTAATTAAAGGCTAAAACAGCAAACTAAAAACAAGTAAAAAGCTAAATTAAGCTAACAAAACAAACTGAAGACACTAACTAAAGTAAGATTGGAAGCTAATTGTGGCTAATTTTATTAGGGAACTCCGAGGCGACTCCAGGGGCCACGTCCTGGAGCTGTTACCCGGGATGGGGGCCTCATCCTGGGCATGAGAGGCCTCCAAGGGCCCCTGGAGCTCAGGGGGACAGTGCTGGAGCTTTACCCGGGATGGGGACATGGGGGCCTCATCCTGGGCCTGAAAAAGCCTGCTAAGTGACCCTGGCCTTCAATCCGGAAGCCTAACCCCAACCCTAACTCCTAACCCTAACCCTCACTCAATCAATTAAGCAAACAACTGTCCTCTACTGACTCTTTTATACATCCTCTAACCCTAATACATTGACCCAGGCATGGATGCCTCCTCCTGGGCCTAAAAAAGCCTGCTCAGTCAGCCAGGCCTTCACTACTAGGCCTCAAACACACATACACTCACTCAATCAATCAATTAAGCAAATAACTGTCCTCTACTGACTCTTTTATACATCCTCTAACCCTAATACATTTACCCAGGCATGGATGCCTCCTCCTGGGCCTAAAAAAGCCTGCTCAGTCACCCTGGTCTTCACTCCTAGGCCTCACACTCACACAAACTCAATCAATTAAACAACTGTCCTCTTCTGACTCTTTCATACGCCTTCTCTAACCCTAACACTTTAACAAGGCATTTCTGTCTGATCCTGGGCATGAAATCCTGCCCAGTCAGCCTAATCCTTCACTACTAGGCCTCACACTCACATAAACTCACTCAATCAATTCAACAACTGTCCTCCACTCACTCTTTCACACTCCCCTAACCCTAATGCCTTATACACAGGCATGGGGGCCTGATCCTGGGCATGAAGTCATGCCAAGGACCCCTGCAGGGTTAAGGTTAGGCCAGGCAGACGGGCCTGGGGCCTTTACACGGGATGGGGGCCTGATCCTGGGCCTCAAGTCCTGCCAGGGGCCCCTGGAGGGTTAGGGTTAGGCCAGGAGACGGGCCTGGGGCCTCTAACCGGGATGGGGGCCTGATCCTGGGCCTCAAGTCCTGCCAAGGGCCCCTGGAGGGTTAGGGTTAGGCCAGGAGACGGGCCTGGGGCCTGTACCCGGGATGGGGGCCTGTTACTGGGCATGACATGCCTCCAAGGGCCCCTAGAGCTCCAGGGGCCCCGTCCTGGAGCTGTTACCCGGGCATGGGGGCCTGATCCTGGGCCTGACATGCCTCCAAGGGCCCCTGGACCTCCAGGGGCCCCGTCCTGGAGCTGTTACCCGGGATGGGGGCCTGTTCCTGGGCATGACATGCCTCCAAGGGCCCCTAGAGCTCCAGGGGCCCCGTCCTGGAGCTGTTACCCGGGCATGGGGGCCTGATCCTGGGCCTGACATGCCTCCAAGGGCCCCTGGACCTCCAGGGGCCCCGTCCTGGAGCTGTTACCCGGGATGGGGGCCTGTTCCTGGGCATGACATGCCTCCAAGGGCCCCTAGAGCTCAGGGGCCCCGTCCTGGAGCTGTTACCCGGGATGGGGGCCTGATCCTGGGCATGACATGCCTCCAAGGGCCCCTGGAGCTCCAGGGGCCCCGTCCCTGGAGCTGTTACCCGGGATGGGGGCCTGATCCTGGGCATGACATGCCTCCAAGGGCCCCTGGAGCTCCAGGGGCCACATGCTGGAGCCTTACCCGGGGATGGGGGCCTGATCCTGGGCATGAGATGCCTCCAAGGGCCCCTGGAGCTCCAGGGGCCACATGCTGGAGCCTTACCCGGGGATGGGTGCCTGATCCCGGGCATGAGAAGCCTCCAAGGGCCCCTGGAGCTCCAGGGGCCACCTGCCGGAGCCTTACCCGGGGATGGGGCCTTATCCTGGGCATGGTATACTGCCAAGGGCCCCTGGAGCTCCAGGGGCCACCTGCCGGAGCCTTACCCGGGGATGGGGGCCTGATCCTGGGCGTGAGATGCAACCCTAACCCCTAAACCTCCGGACTTCCAGGGGGGGACCACGCCGGAGCCTTACCCGGGGATGGGTGCCTGATCCCGGCCATGACATGCCTCCGACACCCCCTGGAGCCTGGAGCCTGGAGCTATACCCCCCAACCCCAAAGTTGGAAGATTGGAACCATGGCCCCCAGGGGCCCAAAATGGGGTCCGATGGCAAGAGGGACCCTGGTTGTCGGGGACAGATCACCTCCTTTTTTGCACAAAGTGTCAACACGGACCTCCAGGGGCCACACGGGGCCCACGCGGCAGCCTTACCCGGGGATGGCTGCCTGATCCTCGGCTTAACATCCTACCAAACTCCCCTTGAATACCTCCAGAACCATGCCCTCCACTGGTCCCCTGGTACCCACACTTAAGCACCCCTCCGCGGACTAAACCCCTAGCCACAGGCCGCTGGAGCCCCGCGCCCCTGGTACTCCATCTGGAACTTAGTGCCCCTGGTACTCCGGCAGACTTCCAGGGGGGGGGACCGTGCCGGAGCCTTACCCGGGGATGGGTGCCTGATCCCGGCCATGACATGCCTCCAAGGGCCCCCTGGAGCCTGGAGCCTGGAGCTTTTACCCCCTAACCCCAAAGTTGGAAGATTGGAACGGCGGCCCCCAGGGGCCCAAAAAGCCGTCAGATGGCAAGAGGGACCCTGGTTGTCGGGGACAGATGACCTCCTTTTTTGCACTAAGTGTCAACACGGACCTCCAGGGGCCCAAGGGGGACCGAGCCGGAGCCTTACCCGGGGATGGGTGCCTGATCCTCGGCTTAACATCCTACCAAACTCCCCTTGACTACCTCCAGAACCATGCCCTCCACTGGTGCCCGGGTACCCGCACTTAAGCACCCCTCCACGGACTAAACCCCTAGCCACAGGCCGCTGGAGCTCCGCGCCCCTGGTACTCCATCTGGAACTTAGTGCCCCTGGTACTCCGGCAGACTTCCAGGGGGGGGGACCGTGCTGGAGCCTTACCCAGGGATGGGTGCCTGATCCCGGCATGACATGCCTCCAAGGGCCCTGGAGCTCCAGGGGACCGAGCCGAGCCTTACCCGGGATGGGTGCCTGATCCCGGGCATGACATGCCTCCAAGGGCCCCTGGAGCTCCAGGGGCCACATGCTGGAGCTTTACCCGGGATGGGTGCCTGATCCCGGCATCAGATGCCTCAAGGGGCCCCCTGGAGCCTGGAGCCTGGAGCTTTTACCCCCAACCCCAAAGTTGGAAGATTGGAACCATGGCCCCAGGGGCCCAAAAAGCCGTCAGATGGCAAGAGGGACCCTGGTTGTCGGGGACAGATGTCCTCCTTTTTTTAACAAAGTGTCAACACGGACCTCCAGGGGACCAAAGGGGGACCGAGCCGGAGCCTTACCCGGGGATGGGTGCCTGATCCCGGGCATGACATGCCTCCAAGGGCCCCTGGAGCTCCAGGGGGGACCGAGCCGGAGCCTTACCCGGGGATGGGTGCCTGATCCCGGCATGACATGCCTCCAAGGGTCCCTGGAGCTCCAGGGGCCACATGCTGGAGCTTTACCCGGGGATGGGTGCCTGATCCCCGGCATGACATGCCTCCAAGGGCCCCTGGAGCTCCAGGGGCCACATGCTGGAGCTTTACCCGGGGATGGGTGCCTGATCCCCGGCATGAGATGCCTCCAAGGGCCCCTGGAGCTCCAGGGGCCACATGCTGGAGCTTTACCCGGGGATGGGTGCCTGATCCCGGGCATGACATGCCTCCAAGGGGCCCCTGGAGCTCCAGAGGCCCCATGTTGGAGCCTTACTCTGGGATGGGGGCTTGAACTCTGAAAAGATATTAGACAAAAAGTCCCTTGGACTTTCAGGGGGGGGGAGACCATGCTGGATCCTTACCCGGGGATGGGTGCCTGATCCCGGGCATCAGATGCCTCCAAGGGCCCCCTGGAGCTCCAGGGGCCCCGTGCTGGAGCCTTACCCGGGGATGGGTGCCTGTTCCCGGGCATGAGATGCCTCCCAGGGCCCCCTGGAGCCTGGAGCCTGGAGCTCTTACCCCCTAACCCCAAAGTTGGAAGATTGGAACCGCGGCCCCCAGGGGCCCAAAAAGCCGTCAGATGGCAAGAGGGACCCTGGTTGTCGGGGACAGATCACCTCCTTTTTTGCACAAAGTGTCACCACGGACCTCCAGGGGACCAAGGGGGACCGAGCCGGAGCCTTACCCGGGGATGGGTGCCTGATCCTGGGTAACGTCCTTCCAAAAGCCCGTGGAGCTCCACCACACTTGACTTGAGTCGAGTTCAGAAGTTGGAACGGTGGAGCGATGCTGCCATCTAGTGGCCCTTCCAATATTCCAAAAAACCACTTCCACCTTCCAACTTCCAAAACCCAAAATCAATGTTAGTAGATAGAAACTCGGCTTCAAATTATGGAAAACGCCAAATTCTAATTGACGGCCCATTCAAAAACCCTACCCCTAACCCTAACCCTAACCCCTAACCCTAACCCTAACCCCTAACCCCTAACCCTAACCCTAACCCTAACCCTAACCCGATAGGTGGTTTTCATCCCCTTAACCTAACCCTAACCCTAACCCTAACCCTAACCCTAACCCCCTAACCCTAACCCCTAACCCTAACCCTAACCCTAACCCTATCTTAACCACTTTCATCATTTATTTTAGCCCCAACCCTAATTAATAATCCTAACCCTAACCACTTTAATTATTTATTTTAAAGAGAAAAAAAACCCACACCTAACCCTAACCCTAACCCTAACTCCATATATGATTTTGAAAAAACATCTCGCAAAATCACTACCAATCGACTCCAAATGGTCTGAAACGTGCTCCTAACTACTTTCTGGAGGAAGTTTTTCGGCTGTGACACTTAGTCATTTTTCCACTCAGGTTCGCATGCTGCGATCTGATTGGACGAGCGTTTTTCTTGAATAACTCCCGAACCGTACATCCTAGACACTTGGAAACCACGTTCGTCTAATATAATTCGACCATTCTGCATCCAACGGTACCACCCACGACTCTCTACGACCTTCCTGTCCGGAGATACAGGAAAAACAAACTTTATTTCGGCCATATCTCCGGACTCGAACGTTGTACAGGCTCGAGGGTGGTACCAATGGAAAGCCCGTACCCGAAAATAGGGGGGTACAAGGTGGTTTCATGTCTCTACGACCTTCCGTTCCCGAGATATGCACCTTTGAAGTTATCGTCGGGGGCGACGATAGGTGGTTTTCATCCCCTTAACCTAACCCTAACCCTAACCCTAACCCTAAGTAGGGGAAACCCTAACCCGACCACTTTCTCCCAGAGCGACGGGACCAGGACAGAATTGATCCCTGGGGCCCCCGGAGGCCCCAGACACCCCCGGTTCAAAACTTGGAAACTCGGAAGGAGACTCCTACGAGCACGGGAACCTGCTGGCTGAGTTCCCCTGATTTTTCTCTTTTCGAAATGTACTTTTCGTCCCCATCCGCCATTTTCTAATTTGCCGCACTTCCGCCATTTTGCCAGCAGAGTGCGTGAGGTCTACCAGCCATATTCCAAGAACTGAAACTGCCCGTATCTCCTCAACCCTAGGTCCCAGAGACTCGGGGGTGGCGCCGTTGTGTTCAGAAGGTCCAAAAACGGGGGGGTAGGTCCCACTCCCATCCCTCTGGAGGGTCCACGTTCGAGCAATCTCCTTCAAAGACTCTCAGGACACATTTCAATCTCGGCCCTTCCAAAATACCAAATAGCCGGCAATTTGGAAGACCTTTACCCGGGAGGTCAGAGCCAGATCTCCGGAAAGATTTGGCACAAAAGTCCCCTGGACCTCCGGAGGACTTCCAGGCCCACACTGCAGAAGCTTTACCCGGGGATGGGTGCCTGATCCTGGGCATCAGATCACGCCAAAGGCCGCTGGACTTCCAGGGGACCCGTGCGGAGCCTTACCGGAGATGGGTGCCTCATCCCGGGCATTAAGTACCACCAAGGTCCCCTAGACCTCCAGTGGCCCCTGGAGCTCAAGGGGGGGACCGTGCGGAGCCTTACCCGGGGATAGGTGCCTCATCCCGGGCATGACATGCCTCCAACGGCCCCTGGAACCCGGAGCCTGGAGCTCAAACCCCCGTAACCCCAAAGTTGGAAGATTGGAACCGAGGCCCCCAGGGGCCCAAAATGGGGTCAGATGGCAAGAGGGACCCTGGTTGTCGGGGACAGATCACCTCCTTTTTTGCACAAAGTGTCACCACGGACCTCCAGGGGCCACACACAGGGCCACGCGCAGCCTTACCCGGGGATGGGTGCCTGATCCCGGGCATGACATCCTGCCAAAGGGCCCCTGGACCTCCAGGGGAACCGTGCCCCTGGTACTCCCGTGGAACTCGGTACCCCTGGTACTCCGGTGGACCTTAGTGCCCCTGGTAGTCCTGTGGAACTTAGTGCCCCTGGTAGTCCTGTGGAACTTAGTGACCCTGGTACTCCTGTAGACTTCCAGGGCCCACAGTACAGGACCTTTACCCGGGATGGGGGCCTGATCCCGGGCAAGAGATGCCTCCAAGGGCCCCTGGAGCTCCAGGGGCCACATGCTGGAGCTTTACCCGGGATGGGGGCCTGATCCCGGGCATGAGAGGCCTCAAGGGCCCCTGGAGCTCCAGGGGCCACATGCTGGAGCTTTACCCGGGGATGGGGCCTGATCCCGGGCATGAGAGGCCTCAAGGGCCCCTGGAGCTCCAGGGGACCGTGCTGGAGCCTTACCGGGGATGGGAGCCTGATCCCGGGCATGACATGCCTCAAGGGCCCCTGGAGCTCAGGGGCCCCGTCCTGGAGCTGTTACCCGGGCATGGGGGCCTCATCCTGGGCATGAGAGGCCTCCAAGGGCCCCTGGAGCTCCAGGGGGACAGTGCTGGAGCTTTACCCGGGGATGGGGACCTCATCCTGGGCATGACATGCCTCCAAGGGCCCCTGGAGCTCCAGGGGCCACGTCCTGGAGCTGTTACCCGGGGATGGGGGCCTCATCCTGGGCATGAGAGGCCTCCAAGGGCCCCTGGAGCTCCAGGGGGACAGTGCTGGAGCTTTACCCGGGCATGGGGGCCTCATCCTGGGCCTGAAAAGCCTGCTAAGTGACCCTGGCCTTCAATCCGGAAGCCTAACCCTAACCCTAACTCCTAACCCTAACCCTCACTCAATCAATTAAGCAAACAACTGTCCTCTACTGACTCTTTTATACATCCTCTAACCCTAATACATTGACCCAGGCATGGATGCCTCCTCCTGGGCCTAAAAAAGCCTGCTCAGTCAGCCAGGCCTTCACTACTAGGCCTCAAACACACATACACTCACTCAATCAATCAATTAAGCAAATAACTGTCCTCTACTGACTCTTTTATACATCCTCTAACCCTAATACATTTACCCAGGCATGGATGCCTCCTCCTGGGCCTAAAAAGCCTGCTCAGTCACCCTGGTCTTCACTCCTAGGCCTCACACTCACACAAACTCAATCAATTAAACAACTGTCCTCTTCTGACTCTTTCATACGTTCTCTAACCCTAACACTTTAACAAGGCATTTCTGTCTGATCCTGGGCATGAAATCCTGCCCAGTCAGCCTAATCCTTCACTACTAGGCCTCACACTCACATAAACTCACTCAATCAATTCAACAACTGTCCTCCACTCACTCTTTCACACCTCCCCTAACCCTAATGCCTTATACACAGGCATGGGGGCCTGATCCTGGGCATGAAGTCATGCCAAGGACCCCTGCAGGGTTAAGGTTAGGCCAGGCAGACGGGCCTGGGGCCTTTACACGGGGATGGGGGCCTGATCCTGGGCCTCAAGTCCTGCCAGGGGCCCCTGGAGGGTTAGGGTTAGGCCAGGGAGACGGGCCTGGGGCCTCTAACCGGGGATGGGGGCCTGATCCTGGGCCTCAAGTCCTGCCAAGGGCCCCTGGAGGGTTAGGGTTAGGCCAGGGAGACGGGCCTGGGGCCTGTACCCGGGGATGGGGGCCTGTTACTGGGCATGACATGCCTCCAAGGGCCCCTAGAGCTCCAGGGGCCCCGTCCTGGAGCTGTTACCCGGGCATGGGGGCCTGATCCTGGGCCTGACATGCCTCCAAGGGCCCCTGGACCTCCAGGGGCCCCGTCCTGGAGCTGTTACCCGGGGATGGGGGCCTGTTCCTGGGCATGACATGCCTCCAAGGGCCCCTAGAGCTCCAGGGGCCCCGTCCTGGAGCTGTTACCCGGGCATGGGGGCCTGATCCTGGGCCTGACATGCCTCCAAGGGCCCCTGGACCTCCAGGGGCCCCGTCCTGGAGCTGTTACCGGGGATGGGGGCCTGTTCCTGGGCATGACATGCCTCCAAGGGCCCCTAGAGCTCCAGGGGCCCCGTCCTGGAGCTGTTACCCGGGGATGGGGGCCTGATCCTGGGCATGACATGCCTCCAAGGGCCCCTGGAGCTCCAGGGGCCCCGTCCTGGAGCTGTTACCCGGGGATGGGGGCCTGATCCTGGGCATGACATGCCTCCAAGGGCCCCTGGAGCTCCAGGGGCCACATGCTGGAGCCTTACCCGGGGATGGGGGCCTGATCCTGGGCATGAGATGCCTCCAAGGGCCCCTGGAGCTCCAGGGGCCACATGCTGGAGCCTTACCCGGGGATGGGTGCCTGATCCCGGGCATGAGAAGCCTCCAAGGGCCCCTGGAGCTCCAGGGGCCACCTGCCGGAGCCTTACCCGGGGATGGGGGCCTTATCCTGGGCATGGTATACTGCCAAGGGCCCCTGGAGCTCCAGGGGCCACCTGCCGGAGCCTTACCCGGGGATGGGGGCCTGATCCTGGGCGTGAGATGCAACCCTAACCCCTAAACCTCCGGACTTCCAGGGGGGGACCACGCCGGAGCCTTACCCGGGGATGGGTGCCTGATCCCGGCCATGACATGCCTCCGACACCCCCCTGGAGCCTGGAGCCTGGAGCTATTACCCCCTAACCCCAAAGTTGGAAGATTGGAACCGCGGCCCCCAGGGGCCCAAAATGGGGTCCGATGGCAAGAGGGACCCTGGTTGTCGGGGACAGATCACCTCCTTTTTTGCACAAAGTGTCAACACGGACCTCCAGGGGCCACACAGGGGCCTGCGCAGCCTTACCCGGGGATGGCTGCCTGATCCTCGGCTTAACATCCTACCAAACTCCCCTTGAATACCTCCAGAACCATGCCCTCCACTGGTCCCCTGGTACCCACACTTAAGCACCCCTCATGGACTAAACCCCTAGCCACAGGCCGCTGGAGCCCAGCCCCTGGTACTCCATCTGGAACTTAGTGCCCCTGGTACTCCGGCAGACTTCCAGGGGGGGGGACCGTGCCGGAGCCTTACCCGGGGATGGGTGCCTGATCCCGGCCATGACATGCCTCCAAGGGCCCCCTGGAGCCTGGAGCCTGGAGCTTTTACCCCCTAACCCCAAAGTTGGAAGATTGGAACGGCGGCCCCCAGGGGCCCAAAAAGCCGTCAGATGGCAAGAGGGACCCTGGTTGTCGGGGACAGATGACCTCCTTTTTGCACTAAGTGTCAACACGGACCTCCAGGGGCCCAAGGGGACCGAGCCGAGCCTTACCGGGGATGGGTGCCTGATCCTCGGCTTAACATCCTACCAAACTCCCTTGACTACCTCCAGAACCATGCCCTCCACTGGTGCCCGGGTACCCGCACTTAAGCACCCCTCCACGGACTAAACCCCTAGCCACAGGCCGCTGGAGCTCCGCGCCCTGGTACTCCATCTG
>JAFBJY010000042.1:0-2500 GCA_016801885.1 Toxotes chatareus | reverse complement strand
CTGCCCGTAAGCACCAGAAATTAGAAAACTAAATTAAGAAGAACAATGCCTTAGCAAAGAAGAAAACCTAAGCAAAGAAGAAGACGAAAATGAAGAAAAGAAGGCAAAGACGCCATTACGAAGAAAAACCAAGCAGCAAGAAAACTAACTACAGATAAGCTAACTAAGGCTAATTTTTTGAACGCTGGCTAAGCTAATTAAAGGCTAAAACAGCAAACTAAAAACAAGTAAAGCTAAATTAAGCTAACAAAACAAACTGAAGACACTAACTAAAGTAAGATTGGAAGCTAATTGTGGCTAATTTTTATTGGGGAACTCCGGGGCGACAGCGTTGCCTAGAGTCGAAGGACAGTGCATTCTCCTGTTTCCCTCTTAGAGGGAGATAGGTTCAACTCCTCAACCTAACCCGCCAGTGCCTCCTCTGGGAAATCGCTGTCGCCCCGGAGCCCCTAACCCTAACCCTAATCCTCCCCCTAACCCTAACCATAACCCCATTGTTGGTGTGCCTAACCCTAACCCTAAGCCCTATCCCTATTCTAACCCTAACCCTGGATCTCTCTACGGATATGTTAGTCAATGGTCCCCTGCATAAGAAAGCAAAATAAATAAATAAAACAAATAAGTTTATACCCAGAAATGGAAGAACATAATCCGAGACAGATAGAGGTAAATGAAGGTAGGGTTGGTTTAAGGTAAAAAAAAAGGAAGGGAAGGTTAATTGGATTCTAAAACAAAACAGAGTAGGAATTTTAAACCTAAAAATTGGAAACTAAAAACTTAGGGGGCGGAGCAAAAGGGTATATAAAGCAAGAGCCAAGAAGAATTGGCAAAAGCAAATTAACAAGCGCAAAGAGAAGGTGCTAGGGCCTGAGGAAGGCTAACTAAGGCAAAACGCTGCCCGTAAGCACCAGAAATTAGAAAACTAAATTAAGAAGAACAATGCCTTAGCAAAGAAGAAAACCTAAGCAAAGAAGAAGACGCAAAATGAAGAAAAGAAGGCAAAGACGCCATTACGAAGAAAAACCAAGCAGCAAGAAAACTAACTACAGATAAGCTAACTAAGGCTAATTTTTTGAACGCTGGCTAAGCTAATTAAAGGCTAAAACAGCAAACTAAAAACAAGTAAAGCTAAATTAAGCTAACAAAACAAACTGAAGACACTAACTAAAGTAAGATTGGAAGCTAATTGTGGCTAATTTTTATTGGGGAACTCCGGGGCGACAGCGTTGCCTAGAGTCGAAGGACAGTGCATTCTCCTGTTTCCCTCTTAGAGGGAGATAGGTTCAACTCCTCAACCTAATTCATAATCCTAACCTTAACCACTTTAATTATTTATTTTAATCCCAACCCTAATTAATAATCCTAACCCTAACCACTTTAATTATTTATTTTAGCCCAAACCCCTATTAGTAATCCTAACCCTAACCAATTAGTTATGCCCTAAAAAGTCATCAAAATTTTTTCAGAACGGCCTCAAAATGCTTAAAACTCCAAGCCCTGTACACTCAACAACCCTAAACACCATCTTCAGTTTGACAAAAAGTACCACAAAAAGGGGGGTCCAAACCACTCCTAAGGCTCTGAAACGTGCTCCTAAACACTTTCTGGGGAACATTTTGGCATCTCACACTTAGGCCCTGTACACTCAACAACCCTAAACACCATATTCAGTTTGACAAAAAGTACCACAAAAAGGGGGGGTCCAAACCACTCCTAAGGCTCTGAAACGTGCTCCTAAACACTTTCTGGGGAACATTTTTGGCATCTCACACTTTGGAAAATTTTCACTCTCCCAAATCACTTATATGGGGAACTTCAAATGCTCATAACTCTGGAACCCAAGTCCTAGAGACTTAAGGGTGGTACCGTTGGACTCTGGGTACACACAAATGGGGGGTAGGACAAGGTCTCATGTCTCTATCTTGCTCCCTGAGGATCGGTGAAAAGTGTCACATCCTCAAAATGTCATAAAAATGGTCACAGTATAGTAAGGTGTCAAAATCGCCAAAAAACTCTTTTTTTTTTTTGGCTTCAAAATGTCATAAAATGGTCATAGTATAGTAAGGCGTCAAAATCGGCCAAAAAAAGTCACTTTTTTTTCTTGTTCTCAAAATGTCATAAAATGGTCATAGTATAGTATATAGTCATCGCCAAAAAAATTTTTTTTTGGCCTCAAAATGTCATAAAAATGGTCATAGTATAGTAAAAAATCGCCAAAAAAAATCTTTTTTTTTTGGGCATCAAATGTCATAAAATGGTCATAGTATAGTAAGGCATCAAAATCGGCCAAAAAGTCATTTTTCAGAACGGCCTCAAAATGCTTAAAACTCCAAGCCCTGTACACTCAACAACCCTAAACACCATCTTCAGTTTGACAAAAGTACCACAAAAAGGGGGGTCCAAACCACTCCTAAGGCTCTGAAACGTGCTCCTAAACACTTTCTGGGGGGAACATTTTTGGCATCTCACACTTAGGCCCTGTACACTCAACAACCCTAAA
>JAFBJY010000419.1:0-47623 GCA_016801885.1 Toxotes chatareus | reverse complement strand
TGAAGATTTTGTAGAATCCGACTAGAAATCAAAATACTAATTTAACCTGAGATAGTCTTTGATCTGATGAAGGTTTCAACCATGTTTGTATGTGATTCACTGCCAGAAGTCATAGCACATTATGCCCAATCAGACTGCACATTCTAATGATTACTTTGCTTTATATTACCTAATAAGTATGGAAGAAGAAGAATTAGAAAATGCATTTTGATGATAATGCGTGTGAATGCTGAAAAGTGACAATATGGAACAACAACTAATTTACACACTTGTGTTAAAGATCAAAACACACACACACACACACACACACACACACACACACACACACACACACACACACACACACACACACACACACACATTGAAATGAACTTCAAAAGAAAGAAGAGGGTTTTTTTCAGCAAGTGTTTTCAATTGATTTGTACAAATATTAGTTCTGAGGATCTTCTGTATATTGTTGTGATAAAAATGGACTTTGAACAACTCACACTGGACATTTTCTACACTTCATTTAGAAAACATTAGTCTGCTGACTGTGACAAATACCAGTGTGTGAGTTCTGAAGGTTTCATTGAAGTCAACAGACATTATTCATGACAACTGACTGAAATGAAGTGAAACTGAAGGAATAATTCTTAGTCTGAGAGAAGAAAAAGTCACAATATGGAACAACAACTATTTCAAATCTCATTCATTCATTCATTCATTCAAGATGGATGGATTCAAGTTCTGGATGAAGATAAACCAGGTTCAGTTGTGGATTAAAGATATAAGATCTACAACAGTAACAGACAGTGAACTGACCTCAGAGTCTCCAGTCTACAGTGTGGACTCTCCAGAAAACCACACAGCAGCTTCACTCCTGAATCCTGCAGCTTGTTGTCACTCAGGTCCAGGTGTCTCAGATGGGAGGGGTTGGACTTCAGAGCTGAGGCCAGAGAAGCACAGCTCATCTCTGACAACCTGCAGGAACTCAATCTGAATAAAGAATAAATCATGTGGATAAAAATCATTTCTAATCCAATCAGATATGTCCTAATCAATGAGCTTTCACTAACATGAGTAGAGGGACTTTGTCCTTCTCTTATTGTGGATCATCATAATGTCAGCCTTCTACACACATCATCCAAATGTCACCACAACATTCATACAACTATTCATGTCAACACAGATTCATAACATGCTGCTGAGCTCAGTCAAGTCTGGAATTAGAAGATAAAGATCAAATCAGACATGTTGGACTCAAATCCTCTTCATCATTGAAGGTTTTACATGACCTTCTTCTTCCTGAACTTTGTGTAATTAAACAACATTAATGTACAAATTCACATTTCTTGACTTCAACCAACAGTCAGATGTCACACGTTGATTTAAAGAGTCTTTGGTGGCAGTCGTCCTTCCTGTGTCCACACTGACTGTGAAGTGGTCTCCTCCTAACACAACTACACTGTAAGAAATGACTTGATGAGTTCAGCTGTAGCTGAATGAAGCTTCAGCAGTCTGACTCAGACAAATGTGTAGAAGAATACTGAATTCTCCCATTCTGCTCTGATATATTCAGACCTCTGTTCTTGGCTGAAGGTGTGTGTTTCCTGATTCTACTCTCCTCTACACCAGGAGAGAAAACACCTGCTTCTGACTTATTTAACACAAAATATGAGAAGACTTTAAAGGAGCAGTGTGGAGGATTTAGGGGGATCTATTGGCAGAAATGGAAGATAATATTCACAATTATATTCAAACAGAGTTTAATCACCTGAAACTAAGAATCACTGTGTTTTTCTTTGTTCAGAAAGAGCCCTTCATGTCTACACAGGGAGCGAGTCCATGTTGCACCTACATGTTTCTGCAGAAGCCCAGAATGAACAAAAACATACATTAGCTGTAGAGAGAGCATTTTATGTTACCTGATGCTCACCATAGGTTCTCCTACACACTTGAAAAGGGAGGAGTGAGGGCAGGGGAATTCAGACAGTTTCAGTCTGCAATGTCACCACTAGATGTCACTAAATCCTACACACTGCTCCTTTAAAGAAAAACCAAATGAAGATATAACATTATTTCACTCTTCAAAATGAAAAGTTTAATTCATCAGCAGTAACTCTTGGTCTGTATGACCAGTAGTTTATGGTTAATGTTGATGTTAGCAAACTGTTAAAAGGTGATGTTGACATTATGGAGGTGATGACTTTTCTCTACTTGTGCAACTATTACATTATGTTTTAGCATTAACTTTTATCCACGAGTGTTTGTAGTTACCACAGTGGCTGCTGTTCAGCAAAAGTTACAAACTCACTTAAATGTAGAGAATTCAACAATGTAAAGCAGCACCTTTAATTTGAGCAGCGTGTTTTTATCTTTCATTTCATACCAAGGTCTGGGAAGATTACTTCTTTCTAACTCCACACTCCCAGAGTTTTGGATTTTTCAGACGTGTAGTCTTCAGACCCAACACACACTGACTCAGGTGACATCACCTGAGTACATTTATCAGACTCACACAGCTCCCTCTGGAGACACTAAAGCCTTTATACTACTGCACACCTGGAGACACTCAGTGAGTCTTAAGATAAGTGGAGTCCTGCTTGAATCAGTTTTATCAGGTTTGCATGAATAAAAAAGACTCAAAATAACATGAATAGATTAACAAATGAATGTGGAATCTCACAGATAATAATAGATGAACAGCAAAAACTTCATAGTAATAATCACAACTAACTCAAAAATCTATGTATGATACTCACAAAATTTCATCATCTCCAGAAAAACAGCTGATGAAATGAGAATAATTTCATACTGTGTATATTTGAAAAAACTAAACTACTAATCTACACTGACTGATAATGTTAAAGATCATGTCTGGACTTACACAGCCTTTCTGCAGTTCCCCACAGCTGGGATCAGTCTCCGTCGTCCCTCCACTGATGTGTTGTACTTCTTCAGGTCCAACTCATCCAGAACCTCCTCTGACATCTGCAGAACGTAGGCCAGAGCTGAACAGTGGATCTCAGAGAGTCTCTTCTCTGATCTGTTCTCTGACTTCAGGAACTCTTGGATCTCCTGATGTACTGAGCGGTCGTTCGTCTCCATCAGACAGTGGAAGATGTTGATGCTTCTGTCAGGAGAGATATCATCTGTGTTCATCTCCTTCAGATTGTTGATGGATCTCTGGATGATTTCTGGTCTGTTCTCTGTCTGACCCAGAAGGCCTCCTAAGAGTCTCTGGTTGGACTCCAGAGACAGGCCATGAAGGAAGCGAACAAACAGGTCCAGGTGGCCATTTTTACTTTGGAGGGATTTCTCCATGGCATCACTCAGGAGGACATCAAGCGAAGGGTAGCTGCTTTGATTGTTTGCAAAATGCTTAAAAGTTTTCCTGATTAAAGCTCTTGTGGCCCAGTGTTTGTCATCTCTTACCAGGAAAGTCCTCAGCTCTCTTGTCTTCCTCTCTGTGTAACAGTGGAACATGTAGACTGCAGCCAGAAACTCCTGAATGCTCAGATGAACAAAGCAGTAGACTGTTTTCTGGAAGATCACACTCTCTCTTTTAAAGATCTCTGTACAAACTCCTGAGTAAACCAAGGCCTCTGTGACATCAAGACCACACTGCTCCAGGTCTTTTTGGTAGAACATGATGTTTCCTTTCTCCAGATGTTCAAACGCCAGCCTCCCCAGCTTCAGAAGAACTTCTCTGTCAGCTTCTGTCAGCTCCTGTGGACTCGAATCATGTCCCTCATCATACTTGTGCTTCTTCCTCTTTGTCTGAACCAGCAGGAAGTGTGAGTACAGGTCAGTCAGGGTCTTGGGCAGCTCTCCTCTCTGCTCTGTGGTCAACATGTGCTCCAGAACTGTAGCAGAGATCCAGCAGAAGACTGGGATCTGACACATGATGTGGAGGCTCCTGGATGTCTTGATGTGTGAGATGATTCTTCTGGACAGCTCTTCATCACTGGATCTCCTCCTGAAGTACTCCTCCTTCTGGGCGTCAGTGAAGCCTCGTACTTCTGTTACCCTGTCAACACATGCAGGAGGGATCTGATTGGCTGCTGCAGGTCGGGAAGTTATCCAGACCAGAGCTGAGGGAAGCAGATTCCCCTGGATGAGGTTTGTCAGCAGCACGTTGACAGATGACTTCTGTGAGACATCAGACACGACCTCCCTGTTTCTGAAATCCAGTGAAAGTCTGCTTTCATCCAGGCCGTCAAAGATGAACAACACTTTACAGACAGCGAGCTTCTCTGCTGTGAGCTTCTTTAATGTTGGATGGAAAACGTGGAGCAGCCTGAGAAGACTGTACTTCTTCTCTTTGATCAGGTTCAGCTCCCTGAACGAAAGCAGAACCAGCAGACTGACGTCTTGGTTTTCAGAGCCCTCGGCCCAGTCCAGAGTGAACTTCTGCACTGAGAAGGTTTTTCCAACGCCAGCGACGCCGTTCGTCAGAACGACTCTGATGCGTCTCTGTTGCTCAGGTAAGGCTTTAAAGATGTCGTGGCACTTGATTGGAGTGTCATGGAGAGTCTCCATCTTGGAAGCTGTCTCCAGCTGCCTCACCTCATGTTGGGTATTAACCACTTCACTCTGTCCCTCTGTGATGTAGAGCTCAGTGTAGATCCTGTTGAGGAGGGTTTCACTTCCTGTTCCATCAGTTCCTTCAGTCACACGTTCACATCTCCTCCTCAGACTGATCTTATGTTCATCTAAAACCTCCTGCAGACCACTATCTGCTGAAAATCTGCTGACACAGAAGAAATAATGTCAGACTAAAGAAAGAGAATCTGAGAATCTGCTCATTTCTTTCATCAGCTGCATAAAAACTAAAGACAAGCAAAGAAAAGCTTTTTCATTTTGTGCTATTTCTAATCATCTTAAATGCCAAAGCTGTATGATAGAACAAATGACTCTGTATCAAAGTACAGCTCCTGTTTTCAGAGATGATGACATGAGCAGACAGATGTACAGTCTTACTTTGTACAGTGCTGCTCTGATTGACTGTCTGCAGTCCAGCTCTTGTTATGGATCTTTCTCTCAGATTTTATATCTTATACATTTTCCAACAAATATTTGAACTTACTGAGATACTCTTGGATGTTTTGGGTGGATTACTGTGAGATTGTTGGGATTCTTTCAGGCTCTGATAATGTATTTTATCTTGATGATGTATTGAGTCCTATCAGCTCGTTGTCATGTTGGCCATTTAACTCATGAAGACCCTGTAGGGTCAAAGTGTTTCCTTTTCAGTCTGATCAAACTTTTTGGGAGCTACAATCCAGTGTGAGGACATTCTGCTCCTTTCCAACAGTCATTAAATCCCAGAAACCTGACAACAAATGATTTTAGCAGCACGACCTGTGCTGAGACTAAATGTTCTGTTGATTGTTGTGAACAAATATCCAGATTTGGTTCACAATGTGTAGAAGCTGTTAAAGGCTCAGACATGTAAATCATTAAAGTGGAATCTCCAACATGGAGACACTGTGTTTCTTCTTTGTCCTTCTTTCCATTGACAGGTCTACAGACTCTGGAAGAGGCAATCAGGCTTGTGTTCATACACCAACTCTCACAATGACTGAGACTGATAAAACAGTAACATGAGAAAGCTCTGCTTTATAAATCTGCTGAAAAGAGTGTGTATGTACATTTCTGTCTTTGTGTGGACACAGAGTTTTATGGATCTGGCCCCTGGTGTCTTCCTGTTTCCTTCAAATATGTCTGAGAACTGAATCCTCCTCAGGTCAATTTACACTAGAAACAGTCTCTTACTTTGTGTCTGAGGGTCCAGATTCATTACTAAAGTCCGGAGGATTAAAGCCTTTGTACCTTGCTCTCTTCATAGACAGACAACTGGATCCTGGACACTCTGCTCTCAGTCTGTGGTCCTGACCTCTGAAAACACAAACACATTTTATTCATATTACATCAATCACTGATAAATTCATTGATGTGTTTTAATATTTTCTGCCTCAGAGGAATCAGATCTATCAGGCTGTGATACACATTCTGTGTGGGTTTGACTCTGCACATGGGATTTATTGGTAATAAGAAAAATCAGTGAAAGTAAAAATGTTCTTTAGTCAGATCATTTCAAAAGAAACAAGCAGCCTCAGCAGTCAGTATTAAAACACTGATGAGCCAGAAGAACCAGGAAGAACTGATTTTCTGTCGACACTACGGCAGCTGTTACAGGCAGAGCCCCTTTAAATTTTTAAATTTCCCAAAACACCTTTTACCCAAAAATTATGAAAAATTTGGTTTTGGGGAAAAAATTGTAAGTTTAAAAAAAAATTTTGGGGAAACCCTTAAACCTTTTTAAATAAAAAAAAATTTTTTAGAAAAATTTCCCCTTAAAAATTAAAAAAAAAATTTTTGTTGGGGAAAAATTTTAAAAACCCGGGAAAAATTGGGAAAACAAAAATTAAACCAAAGGCCACCCTTTCCAGGCCAATTTTTTTTTATTTTAGTTTAAAACCCCCTTTTTTTGGGTTTTTAGGGGCCTTTTAAAATTGGGCCCGGGTTCCCCGGGGAAAAACCCACATTCCCATTTTTGGAAGGGTTTAATTTTGAAACGGTTTTTAAAAATTTTTTTTTAAGTTTAAAGGGTTTTAAAGGAAAAAAAAGTAAACCCGAAATTTAACTCCAAAGGCGGAATCCCATTTGGGTCCCCCCGACTTTTCCCCTGGCCCCGGGAAACCCAAAGAAAATTTGGAAACAAAGGCCCAAAAAAATTTGATGAAAAAGGGACTTTTTTTTGGGGGGCCCGGGGGGCCTAAAACCCTTTTTTTGGAACATTTTTGGGACAAAAAAAATTTTTTTCCAGATAAAAAAGCCCCCTTTTTTTGAAAAAGGAAATTTAAAGGGAAAATTTTTTGGAATTTAAAATTTTTTTATGGGGCCCTTTTTTTTAAAATTTTTTGGGTTTTTTGGAAAATTTGTAAAAGTATTTTAGTCCCTTCCCCTTTCTTTGGGTTGGGGGGGTTTTTAAAAGCGTATTTCCTTTTCCGCCTTTTCCCTTTTTTTTATTTTTTTGCCCCGTTTTAAATTTTTTTGTTTTTTTTAAAATTTTTGATATTTTTAAATTTTAATTTCTAATTAAAAAAAAAAAAACCCCAAACTCCCATTTTTTTCTTTAAATTTTCACCCGGGGGGAAAATTTGTATAAAAAAATTTTTTGGGGCAAAAAAATTTTTCCCAGCCCGAGGGTTGGGGGAAGGTTTTTCCCAAATGCCCCCTTTTTTCCTTTCAAGAAAACCCCTTTTTTTAGGGGGCCCCTTTTCTTTTTTTAAGGGGGAAAAAAAAAAAAAAAAGAGTTTAAAAGGGGGGGGGGTTTTTTAAAAAAAAAACCAATTTTTTCCCAAATTTTTTGGGGAAAAAATTTTTTTTTTTTTTGGGGAAAGGGGAAATTCAAAAAAATTTTTAAAAAAAATTTTAAAAATTTTAAAATAAAATATAAAAAGAAAAAAATAAAAATTTTTTTAAATAAAATAAAAAAAAATTCAAAATATAAAAAAAAAAAAATTTTTTAAATAAAATTTAAAATTAAACAAGTGAAAAAAAGTGGAAAAAAATTTCTTTTTATTTAAGTGTTTTTTTTTTTTTTTAAGGGAATTTTTTTAAAAACCAACGTTTCCCCAGGGTTTGGGTTTCCGGGTTTATTTCTGTTTTAACAGGGTGTTTTTTCCCTTTTTAAAAACAAAACACCCCTTTTAAAAGGTGCTTTTTTTAAACCCCGGGGAAAAACTGAAGAATAACGAACGGGGGAAAATTTTTTTTTAATAGTTTTTTCCCTCCCAAAAAATTTTGGGGGATTAACCTTTTTTTAAAACCCAAAAGGGGAAAAAAATTTTTAAGGGGTTTTTTTTTGGGGGTTTAAAACCCCAAAATTAATTTAAAAAAAAAAAAACCCAAAATATGAGTTTTAATTTGGGTGTTTGGAACCGGAAAGGGGGAACAAAACTTTTTAACTTGTTCCCCCCCCAAAAACGGTTTTTTTTGGGGCTTTTCCCCCAAAAGGGGGAAAAAATTTTTCCTTTTTTTTGGCCCCAAAACCCCCTTTACCTTTCCCACCTAAAAAACCCCCCCTTTTAGAGTCCCAAAAGGGCTGTTTTTTCTTTTTCCCTTTTTTTAAATCAGTTTTCCCCCCAACAACCCCCGTTTTTCCTTTTTTTTAGAAAAAATTCCACCCTTTTAAAAGGCCAGGGTTTAAAAATTTTACCCGGGACCATTGTCCCCTAAGAGTTTGGATCCCAGAGACCGGGGGTTTTTTTCAAAAAGCCTTAAAGGTTAATGTAAACAGGGTTCCCCAAACCCTGCCGTTTAAATTTTTACTTTTTCCCAAAAAATGGCCCCTGGAAATTAATTTGGGGGTTTTTTTAAAAGGCTTTTTTTTCCCAGGCCCTGGGGTTTTTTTTTTTTTTTGAAATTTTTTTCCTTTTTTAAAAAAAATTTTCAAAATTTTTTTTCAAAACTAAAAATTTTAAATAAAAATTAAAAGGTAACCAAATTTTAACAAATTTTTGCAAAAAAAGGAAATTTTTTTAAAAATAAAATAATTAAAATGGATAAAAAAAAAACTGGAAAAGGATTTAAAAATTCTTTTCCCGTTTAAATGAAAACTTTTAGCGTTTTAAATTTTCACATTTTTTAAGGGTTTCCTTTTAAATAAATTAACCAAATTTAAAAAGGGCAAAAACCTTTTAATAATAAAATTTTTTAAAAGGCCCAAAAAACAAAAAAATTTTTTTCTTTTTTTTCAAACAAAATTCTTTTCCCCAATTCCCAATAAAAAAAAAAAATTTGGGGGAAGGGGAAAAAGGGGGTTTTTTAAAAAAAAAAGAAAAAGATAAAAACCCAACCCTCGAAAGAAAAACCCCATTTGGGGACCTTTTAAAGGGTAAGAAACTCCTTTTTTCCCCCCCTTTTGCTGTCATGCCTTGGGTTTTCCCTGGGTGGGGAAAAAGTTTCTACAAAGGGGCCCAACTTTAATAAAAAAAAACCCAAAAAAAAATTTTTTTTTTTCCCCACTTGTTATTAAACCACGGGGTAAATCTGTTTAAAGAAATTTCCGGTATAATAAACCATTTTGGGAAAAAAACGCAAGGGGGAAAACCCTTTTCCCCCCTTTTTTGGTAACGTAGGAGAAACACTATTTTTTTGGGCAAAATAAAGAAATTTTTTTATTAAAAAATTTTTCCCAACAAAAGGGTAAATTTTTAAAAAATTCCAAAAAAAATTTTTTCCCTTTAAACAAAAAAAAAGAAGGGGGGAAAAAACTTTGGAAAAATATTTCATTTAAACTGGGGGGACAAAAAAGACGGGGAACAACCCCGGGAAAAAATTTAAGAAAAAACCCCAAAAAAAACCCGAAAAAAGTTATCCCCCTCGGGAAATAACCAGTTTTTTAAATTGTTTGACTTTCAACTTTTTAAAAAAAACCTTTTTAAAACCTAGGGAAAATTTTAAAAAAAAAACATTTAGAAAATTTGTCCCAATTTGGAAATTTAAAAATTCCTTTGGGGTTCAGGAAAGGGAAATTTCTATTTTAAAGACCAGAAAAAAAAAGGGGGAAAAAATAAAAAACAAAAAAAGGGCAAAATTTTGAAAAACTTTTTTTCCCTTTTTCTTCATTTTTAGTGTAAAAATTTTTTTTAAATGAAAAAAAAGGCCCATAAAAAAATTTTGGGTCGAACCTGGATTTTTGCCTTTTTTTCCCAACTTTTTTAAACCCCCCCAAAACAAAAGGACGACTAAATTTGCCCGGCCTCTTTTAAAATTTTCCAAAGAAAGGCTACCCAACCCCCCGGGCGTTCAAAAATTAACGGAATTTAAAAAAAACCCCCCCATGGTTTAAAAATTTTTTTAACTCAAAATTGCCAAAAAGGTTTCACAAAATTTTAATGGAAAAAAGGGAAAACTTTCTTTTTAATTTAAATAATATTTAAAAACAAAGTCCCAAAATCCAAAATTTTAAAATTTTTAAAAAAATTTGGGTGGGAAATTTTGAAAATTAAAAGGGGGAAATAAAAGGAATGAAAAAAATTTTTTTTTTAAAAAAAAAATTTTTTTCTTTTCCCCAAAAAAAATTTTTTAAAATTGTAGGAAAAAAAAAATGAAGGGGGAAAAATTTAAAAAAGTTTTTCAAAAAAACAAATTATTACCAAAAAAATTTAAAAAAGGAAAAAAAAATCCCCCAAAACAACCCAAACCAAAAGAATTTTTAAATTTTGGGAAATATTAAAGTTTTTAATTGGAAAAAATTTTGGCAATTTTTTTTTTTTAAAAAAAATTTGCCCCAAAAAACCCATTTTCCCCAAATTTTTGAAAAATTTTTTTGGGTAAAAAATCAAAAACCCGGTTGAAAAGATTAAAAAAAAATTTTAAACTAAAATTTTAATTTCCCAAAAGGGTTTTTTCGGGAAAAAAAAATCAGGGGGGGAAAAAAAAAAACGAAAATAATTTTTTCCATTTGTTAAAATTCTGAAAAACAGGTTTTTTAAAAAACGGGGGCCAGCCAAATAATTTCCCTTAAGGGGCCCCCGGGGGTTTTTGAAAAAAAAATTTTATTTTCTTTAATTTCAAAGGGGAAAAATTTTTTTCTAAAAACCCTTTTTTAAAAAAAATTCAAAGGGTTTTAAAAAACTTTTAAATTAAAAAACATGAATTTTTAAAAATTTTTTTTTGGGTTTTTTTCCCCAAAACACTTTTAAAAATTTTGGGGTTTCCCCAACGTTTTTGGGGATTTATTGGCACCAAAGAAACGTGATCCCGAAAAGGTCCCTTAAGGGTAAAAAGGGAAAAATTTTAAACCAAAAAGGGGTTTGGGTTTTTTTGAGCTTTAAAAAAGGGGGGCCCTTTGGAAATTTTTGTTTTTAAAGGTTTTTTTACCAAATTAAAATTTAAAAAATTTAAAACTTTAGCAAAAAGTTACCATAAAAACCCTTGGAAAAAAAAACAAATAGGGATCAAATTTAAAAAACAAGAAATTTTTGGGGGCAAAACCAAAAAATCCTGTAGGAAAAAAAGGGGTTTGTTTTCCCCTTTCCCTAAACAAAAAAACCCAAAGAAATTTAAAATTTTTAAAGGGGGGCCCCTTTATTTAAAATTAAATTTTATAAAAAAAAAATTTTTGGAAAGGGGGTTTAAAAATTTTCCCCAAAAAAACTAAAAAAATTTATTCCCCCAAAAAAAAATTGGGGGTTTGGGGCCCTTTTTCAAATGGGAAAAGGGTTATTTTTACCCAAAATTGGGAATACTTTAAAACCCCAATTTTGAATGGAATTAATGGGAAATTTGGAATTTGGGGAAAAAAGGGAACGGCCCCCGACCAGCCCCCCAAAATCTAAAAAAAAAAAAACATTGAACCTTCATCTTTTCCTAAAGGTTTGGGGGTTTTTTGGGAAAAAAGGGCCCTTTCACAATTTAAAATTAAAAAAATTTAAAACAAATTCGGGTCCTACAAAAAGTTTCTCTGGGGTTTTTCCTTTTATTTAAAATCCCAAAAATTAAGCCCTTTTTCAACTAAATAAACTTTAAAATTTTTTTCCCAATTTTAAAAAACTTTCTTTTTAAAAAAAATGAATTTTTGGTAAAATTTTGCCCCGGGAATTTTCAGTTAAGGGGGTTTTTAAAAAAAAAAAAAGGGCCCCTTTTGTTGGTTTTGGGAATGAACAGTTTAAAATTTTTTGGGAGGTTTTTAAATTCCCACACCATGGCAAAATTAAAAAAAAGGGAATTAAATATAAAATTTTTGGGGAAAAAAAGGGAGTTTTAAAACAAAAAACCTCAAAACCGGGGGGAAAAAAAAATTTTATTTAAAAAATTTTTTCACAAATCCCAAACCCAAAGAAAAAAATAGTAAATTCCCTAGTTAAAGGGGTTTTGGGCTCATTTTTTTAAACAAAAATCCGGGCAAAAGCTGGGTTTTATTTTCCCGGCCAGTTAGGGGTTTTCCAAAACTTTTCTTAACCGGGAAAAAAATTTTGTTGCCCTTTGGGGGAAAAAAACCTATTAAATGCCAAATTTTTTTTTTAAAATTTGGGAAAAAAGAAAAATTTTTTCCCCCAAAAAAAAAAATTTTTTTTTTTTTGAAAATTTCTTAAAAAGTTTTTAAAAAAAAGGGTGGGCCTAAATTTAAAAACAAAAAAAAAAAAGTCTCAAGGGGGAGGGAAAAAAACAAAATTAAAACGGAAAATAAAAATGGAGAAAAAAAAAACTTTAACCCAAATATTTAAAACAAAGGGGGGGGAGGGGAAAAAAAAGGGGGGGCCCCCAAAGGTGAAACATTTAAAAGAAAAATAGGATAGGGGCAAAAAAAAATAAAAAAAAAGAAAAACCGGAAAACAAAACCAAAAACCAAAAATAAAAGGGGAAAAAAATAAAAAATTTCCCTTCCCCGGGTAAACAAACTAAGATCTAGCGGGAATATAAGCGGGTCCATTATCTGATGCTATAAAAAGGTGTGGTAACTTTCCCCAGTGCTGTCTTTTTGGTATGATGAACTCAAAATCCTGACTAAAAAAACTTCAAAAAAACCGCCCTATGAAATTCACACAACTGAGATGCAACACCCTTTTTCAAAATTTAAGAAAGGGAGATTGGAAAAGGTTTGTTTCCGTTTCGGCCCAGAGAAGGTTTTTGAAAGGTTTGATAACTGCAGCCTTAAAAGCCTGGAACATATCCAACCAAAAAAGATTTATCTGATCTAATATGGAGTGCCAATAAAAAGGCAACACATTTTTAGAATCTGGGGAAATGGGATCCAAAAACATTGATGATTTAGATTTGTTTATTGAGTCAATTCAGTTTTGATCTGGGGAGAAATCAACGACAAATCGGACTAAACTTTTAAAGATCTGTTCCAAACCCCCAACATCATTAACAGTTGTAGGCAGGTGAGATGATTCTGTCTCAAATGTCTATTTTTTTTTAAAAGAAGCTCATAAAGTCTTTACTAGTGAGAGCTAAGGGGGATGGAAATTTTAAAAACTATGGCTCTTTGTCCCTGCTACATGCTGAAAAAAAACCTGGTTGTTCTTGTTTTCCTCTATTAATGATGAGTAATAGGCAGTTCTTGCCTTACGGGGGCTTTTTCATTATAAAGTGTCTTTCCAGGCTAGGCGGAATTCCTTTTTAGTGGAAAACCTTTTCCCTTTCCCGCTTTCGGAATCTGCAAAAGTAGGGTGAATTGAATGGAGCTAGTTTCCTCGTTTACTGACCTTTTTTTTAAAAGGGCAACAAGTAAAAGGGTTGAAGCAATGAAGCGGATTATCAATAGATAGTCTATATTGTGGAGAATTTTGGCCATTCCCTCTGTAAAACTGGCACAGTCCCGGGAATAATAAGAGGAAAAATTTCCCTTATATTTGATAAAGCATTTAAACGAAATCCAGTATTTAAATTTTTTTTTCTCAGATGCGGGCATTATTTTTAAATTCAAATTTTACTAAAGTGATCAGAAAAAACAGGGTTCGGGGGAATATGTCAAATATTCACCACCAAAAGTAATCAAGATAAAGGGTGTGATTAAAACAGTGAGGGGTTTTGTTAACTTTTTGTAAACCAATTAGTCAAACCTGAATGAAAGCAGTCTTAAGGTTCATTTGGGTATCACATGAATATTAAATCCCACTATAATTATTTCATCCTTACAAAAACACTAAATAATTTCAGTAATTGACAAAAACTCGGGGCCCGGGTGGAGTTTAAACCCGCAAAAAATTTGTTTTCTGTCTTCCAATTTGGTTGAGGCTGGGGATAACCAAATGTATATATTTCAGGTCTAGGTTAAATTAAAAACTTGGTGGTAGATTGTCCCCACCCCTCCTCCTCGCCTTGCCCGAGGAATGTGAAAATTTAAAATTTGACTAGCGGGGTTGACCATTTAGACGACATACTTTTCCCTCCTGCAGCCAGGTTTCCAGTTAGTAATATTAGTAATATTATTGCAGTCAATTTCCCAAATGCCTTTTCGGAACGGCTTGACTGGGCTGCTGTCATCTCTCGGGGAAAGTTTAGGTTTCCTGTTTTTGCATTTTTTTTTTTTTTTTGAATGAAATGTCAGCCCTTTTGGTGGTAGAAAACCCATCATAGAACCCCAACGGGACAAACAGGGGGGCCTGAATGATTCTTTTTTCCAATCTGTGACAAAACAGGAAGGTGTTTTTCCTTGTAGGGACTTCTTGCATTCTGTATGGTACATCCACAATCCATCTGTTCCACTGAATTTAAAAGTCCTCCAAAGCCTTCAGAAGGAAGATCTTTCTTCTTGTGATTTTAAAAAGAAAAAAGCCCTTAAAACCCACTGGTTGTGACCTAACCTCTTCCAAAAATGGTTTTTAAAAGCTTCAGGGAAGAACCACTTTTTCCACCCTACTAAAAACCTTAGCTACACCTGCCACTTTCACACTGAAAGTTCCAGTTTGAGGGGCATCACCCTTTTTCTGGAAAAGGTGTTTCAGTTTGGTTCATTCACACTTACACCCACCCTGTTTTCCCCCACTTAACACTGTTAACCGGGAGTTATTTCTACAAAACAGTTTGATAAATACCACTTTAATAATAGTTTTTTGCATTCAAACAGTATGGTATAGAAGACTGTTGAGAAGTCATTATGTATTTTTAAATTTAAAAACTTAAATATAAATTTTTTTCCCTCAGGCCACATAGTGTTCCCCCTGTGTTTGGGTCAAACTCAAGACAAGTCGGGCATGTCCGTTGGAGGTTACAAAAATCCCCCTTTTTAAAGAACATTTGGGTTTTTTTTTGGCACTTTGGAAACTTTTTTCTACCTGCTTTTATCTTTTTTTCCCCTTTTTAATGGACTTTTTGCTGTAAAGATACCATTTTCCGTGGGATTTGTTTTCTCTTTTTAAAAAATGGAAGTTCTAGTTTAAAACATGTTCCTTTGAATGTGTGTAAAATTTGGGCGTTGACTCGGGTACTTTTGAGCTTTGGGGACAATTTTTGAATTGTGTGTAGCTCTTTTATTTGTGTGTTAAAACCAGTTTTGGAACAGCAGTGTTAAATAGATATTCATGTAGGTTTAGTCCCCATTTTTTAACATTAGCCCAACCCTATTTTTTTTTAAAAGTCATTAAAATCCCTTTGGGAAATGCAAGTACCCCTGCCATCTGTAAAAGGGGAAGCACAGTTTTTAAAACTAAGGTGTTAAGTAACGCCTGAATATCAAAATTGGGGTTATTATTTTTTCAGATATACTTGCAGTTTAACAGGGTTGTGGGGGGAAATTTTAAAAATTTTTTTGGGCCAATGGTTTTTGGAAGCTTAATGGAAATCTTCAAGAGGAAGACAGGTCGGATAGGCAAGCAGTTGGCTGACCTGTTACAACAACAAGGGTGGGTTGATATTTCTTTTTGGGTTTTTTTTTGAAAGATATTGATGTTAAATTCATTCATATTACAAAACAAACCCCCCCTTTCCCCTTTTTGGTTAGAGAAAAAAACTGATAAAGGGAAACGAAATATATTTTTTAAATTTTTTTGGGTCCCTTTTTGCAGAGCACTGAGCCAACAGCCATTAGATCCTTGCCCTGAGAGGATTTTTGGTCATTCTTGGGATGACCCGTCTATGTTCTTCAAACGCTTGGTGATTTTTTTGATTTATTTAAATCGTTTTTTTATTTCCTATTTTATTATTTGAGATGATGGTTATATAATGCAAAGGCCACAAAAACTTCCACTGTGTTTTCCCCCCGTCAGCACCAACCACACAGCTTGTTGATACATTTTAAAAAAAAACCACTGTGAATAATCAAAAAACAATAAAAACATCAAAATTTTTGAAGCCCACAACTGATTGCTTTTAAACCCTAATATTCTTTTGTTTTTTTCTCCTAAAGGTTTTAATGGGGGAGACCTGGAATTCAATTGGAACCCTTTTTAAAGGAAAAAGTGCTGAAAACCCAAAACCCCCACCCTCCACAACAAACCCCCCTCAAAGTGGGGATCACCCCGAGGCAGTTGATGGAAACCTCATCCCTACCTCTTGAGTGTAATAAAATTTATGCTCATGGCACAACCTTCATTTGTTTAGATTTTTGCACAAATACATTACTCATGACCTGCAGTTCTCTTTTTTAGGGAAAAACCAGACTCTGCATGTTCTCTGTTGTTTTTTTGAAAAATTCAAGGACACGTTAAAAAATTTAAAATTTTTTTTCTCCCAACCGGTGTTACAACAGTTCTTAATGCCTGCCTCTTTTTTGGCACCCCAAAACATGAAAGCTTTTTCAAACTTAAAATTGTTCGACAAACAGAAAAAATGATGTTTTTGGGGAAGGAAGTCTTTAAAGCATCATTGTTAATCATATTTTTTGCTTTGTTGTAATAAAATAAAAAAAATCACTGTATTCTGTGGTCATTGACAAAATAAAAAATTTTGGAATTTATTTTCATTCAAACAAAAAAATAAACTAAATTTCAATTATTTAATTTAAAAATGAATTTTTTGACTATAAATATTTTTTAATAAAACCCCAAAAAATTATTTTATTTTTATTAATTAAACCTTTTAAGTGTATAATTTAAAAATTTAAATTCTGACTTTGCACATTTGTTGACTTTTAAAAAAATTTAAATTTTTTCTCAATGTCAATAACTTAAACCGTTTGAGGCAATCATTGCAAAATGGTTTAAGCAATCAACTTACCCGGGTTTACATTAAAAAAAATTTTGGAATCTTGGCTTTGACATTTAAAGGGACGCCCATGGTAATGTGTCGTTCGTTCCCAAATATCCTCTTCGGGAAGCTCCATCATTAATTCCAATGGTTTGGGATTCTAAATTTTCTGTTTTCTAAACAGATCCTCACCATGATTCTGTTCATTGTGAGATCTACCCTGGGGCTGGTTGATGTGATCCCCCCCACCCTGGGGGCTGCTGTCCTCTTTTTTTTTGGTACAGAAAAAGTCAAGAATTTTGACCTTGCTTTGTTTTAAAAACCCCTTTCCTGTATTGGACACATCAACATGTTCGGGAGCTCAATTGGGTTGAATAGTGTGAAAGATTTTTTTTTTTTTTTTTTGAAAGCCTTTTGGGGAAAAAAAAAGATTTTCAGCCTGGATTTTTGAAACTGTTTGTTTTTAGAAAATGCCTCGTTCCCCCAGCATTTAAGACTTCACCTTTTTAAACCCTCCCCTCCTCCTCATCAAAATCCATCAAACCTCAATTGCTAAATTCCCGTTTGGCATTTGTTTTCCCCCCATTGATGTTCTCTTTTTTTGGTGGGCCCTCACCCAGACAGTCTTTGGGGCCTTGGAGTATGGATTTTTTCCGGGGTGGTGATTTTTGACAGTGATGTTGTCAGCAGAAGGCCACAGGGGAACTCTATCCCCAATTTTGGGGGATGTATTTTCCTTTACTGTCTGTCATTAAGGAAACAGTTTATAAAGCTAAAAAAAAAAAAAATACCCCAAGTAAAAAAAATAAATAAATTTAAAACTACAAATGTAACATAGAATCCCAAATGGATACCCCCTTTTCCAACAACATGACCAAAAAATTTTTTAAAATTATTCTGTAAAAAATTTAAATTTATTTGATTACATTAAAATTAAATTTTTGGTTCTGACATTTTTTTCAAAATTTTAGTAAATATTAATCTTCTGTTTGGAAAAAAAAAACAAAAAAACACACACACAAGGCAAGCAAAGGACGAGTGCCTTCTCATCTTCAAGTTTCGGGATCCATCTTCAAGTTTGGCCCCATAAAATTTAAATAGTTTCATGTTGACCTCTAAACCAAAGGAAAACAAAATAAATTAACAAGTACCCCCAACAGGCATAATTCCCAGATTCTATCAATGATTCCAAACACATTCAGCCCTTATTATTATTATTATTATTTTTAAAAAGCAACACTGTTTTCAAATACAGTGTAAATGAATATTTTTTTTTCCAAATTTTTAATTTAAAATTTTGCCTATTCAAGGAAAAATTTCCCGAAAAACCCCACAGAAAATTCAGTGTTACGGAGAACAACCTGCAAAGAATAAAAACTAATTTCTGATCACGTTTCGTAAAACTCTGAGCCTCTGCCCGGTTAAATCTGCAGCATAATTAACTGTTTACCCGGGTTAAAAAGAGAGACACCTTCTTGACACAAAAAATTTTGGGTTTTTGCTCAACATCCCCTCGTAGTATGCCCACACCCCTTTCCTGATGTGTGCAGGGCGCAGCTCCTACAGACACAAATGAGTTTGGCTACATATTAACAAAAAACAACATGTAGTAACAGGATAGGATAAAATTTTACCCATTTAACAAAAAGGATCGAATAGGCTAAATAAATAACTGCCTAAATGGGGATAACAAGATATTAAAAGAACATGAAACACACCACCTTAGGAACATCACGTGGTTTGGGGGCCCCGCGAATTTTTTCGGGTTTGAGGGGCGGTGCACCGATTTGCCCAGGCCCTAAATTTATTTTAATGTATTAGTTTTGAGTTGAAAATGGTCATAAATTTTTTGGGGGGCATTTGGTGTGGTGGTTTTTTAAAAGTAGGTGCGCTGGTGTGCCCAGCAACAGGTTTTGGGGGTTTTCCCTCACCTCCTCGGTTTTGACCCGGAAGGGTTTTTTGCCCCCAAAGGCGGTTTTTAATTTTTTATTGTGAGTAAATGTGATCAAACTAAAAAAAAAAGGGACAATGTCGTAAACACTAGACCTTCATTCATCGGGCGGAAATGGGAACATGCGGTCATCCGCCCCCCCGGGTCTTTACCCCTGGCCTCGGTATCAACCGAGCTCCAACGTTTTTGTATTTCCGGGGTTTTAATTTTTTTTAAATACCTTTTTTTTTTTAGTGGGGGCCCAGAATTTTTGGCCCCCCCATTTAAAAAAAATAAAAAAAAATTTGTTTTTTTTTTATAAAAAAATTAATAAATAAAAAATTCAAATTAAAAATTATTAAAACCTTTTCCTTTAAAAAATCTTTTTTTTTCTTCCCTTTTTACAAAAATTAATCATGCATTCTGTGATGTTATTTTTCATTTTGAAAAAAAAGCAAATTGTCTTTTTACTGTTAAAACAAAAATCAGCCATTTCATTATGGGCCATGTATAAAAAGCTTGTGATAAAACCTTTTAAAAAATACTGCAGTAATATTTTTCCATTTTTTTATTGAAAAATTTTTTAAATCGCATCGATTTATCACATATTTTTTTTAAATTTTCCTTATGAACCCACTATAAACAATAAAAAATGAAATCAATATTCAAAACAGAATAATATTTCTGATATTTCTGAACAATCAAGTGTGTTACAGAAAATCAGAAGTGTGAAAACAAACCAAACGCATTTTAACTTTTGTCAGTTTGAAAAGTGTGTGGTTTTTTTTGGTTTTTTTTTTTGTCATTTCATGTGGGGTGATTCAAAAGATTTCCTCCCCCAGCGGATTTTGACACAGGATTCTTGCTTTTGCAGGTAAGTTGCCACTGATCAACAGGTGTCGGTTTCTTTTCTTTTTCCGGGAAATCCAAAAACCCCCCCTTTTTTTTTGGAGCTGGGGGTGGTGTGTGTCAGGGGCCACTGTGGGAGCACTAAAGGGGCCCTTGAACCACCTGGAAAAGAGGCGTGTGCAGGGAGGCACCTCTCCTCATCATTTCGCAGACCCCAGGCTTTTTCCCCACTCCCCAAAGAAAACCCTCCTCCTGTGTTCTTGCATGGTTGGTTGGCCCACAGCAGTAAAGACAAAGCCAAACAGAGACACAATTTAAAAAAAAGGCCCCCCCGACAGGTCTTTCCTCTCGCTTAGGTGCGAAAACCCCAAAAAAGACCAAAAAAAAATAAGTCTACTGAAAAAAAATAACAAAAAAAATCCCAAAACTTACATCTAAAAACCCCCATTATTTCAGTAAAATAATTAGGTTAAAGTTTGGAATTCATACATAATAAATATGTAGAGACTTTCCCTTTTCCAAGTGGGGTTATAATCTGTGATGATCAGGTTTTCCCTTTTCTCATCCTCACTGGCTGCATCTCTATGTTTGCTGCTGAAAAGGATCACATTTCTCCTCCTTTTTGGGGAATTTACCCCTTGGTTGTCTTGGTAAAGGGAAAAACCAAAGGACAGGACAGCCTCCCTCAGTGCGGGGTTTTTGGGGGGAGCTCAGGCTTATTTTCCTGATCGTCCCAACCAGGGTCCCCCTCTTCAGGAGTTCCCCACGTGCTTGTTTGGGCATATATTGCGAAATTCCCCGGCCTTTGAAAAAGCGTCCGACACAAAATCCCCCAGGGTTGAAAAGCATGGGGGCGTTACCATTTCCCAGAGTGACGGATTGCAATTTTTCCTTTTGGGCCCGGGCCTTTCGTTGTCATCAAACCGAAGGGTCGGGGTTTAAAACCCCTGAATTTGGTATGACTCATTTGGCCGGGAAATGGCCCCACTTGGTACCCCAGAGGCTGGGGGGATTCCCCGGGGCCCCGGCCCCTCCCCCAAAATCAGGAGTCAATATACCTCACATCAGTGGATCGCCCCCCCGACTGTTATGATCAGCTCCTTGGGGCTTCAACCCTTTTTGGACTGTTTTGGACTTTGGGAACATTGTTTGACTGTTTATTTTTGCCATGATCAATGCGCGCCCTTTTTTTCTGTTTCCGGAATATTGGGACCTTGTTTTGCTTTCTTTTTTTTTTCGATTTTCTGTTTTATTTTAAGAGTTTCCTGTCTTTCTTTCCCACCTTTGTTGATTGTCTGCCATTGTCAATGTATTTAAGTCTCCTTGCTTTCTTCTCTTTAGTTGTGTTTTTTTTCTGAGTCTGTTCCAGTTTTGTCCCTTGTCCCCGGTTCCCTTGTGGACACTGAGTTTTTCTGACTTTTGCCCTTCTCAAACTTTATACCAGCATGTTTTTTTTTTAAAAACCTGTTTGATATTTCTTAAAGGTTAATTAATCAATTAGGTCTTTTCCCACTTTTTCCCCATCTCCCCGTTTGGTTTATGGTGATTTGCCCCCTACGACCAAATGAAAACCAAAAAAGGGGCCCAAGAAAAAGGTATAGGAAGAACTTGTCATCAAAACCCCCTGATAGTTGAAGCCCAAATGTTTTTCTTTGCCCCCTACTGTTTATGGTGCTGATGTCACAGTTTAAATATCCATTCTCTGTTCTAAAATAAACCTAGTTTAACTAAATTATAAAAATTAAAAAAGTGAAAAAAGCTCAAAGGATTCAAGGTTTTTTTATTGTAAAGCACCTTTGTAACAAAAGGGGGAATGGAAATGTTGTTTTCTCCCGCAATGTGGCAAAAAAGTAAACAATCTAAACAAAACCACTAAATAAACTTTACTACAATAAAAGTATAAAATGTTAAAAATACATGAAAAAAAATAAAAAATTGTCGTGATGATGTCAGTCACTCCATCGAACATATCATACAATACACCCCCATTATAAAATCTGAGACAGTAAAAAAAAGTAAAAGGAAATATATATAAAACAAATAAATAATTTTAAACAAACTGTGATTTAAAAAAAACCATAAAAATACAAATCTGATATTGAACTGTTTTAAACCTGTATTTGGGGTTTAAAACCATTTTATGTAAATGAATTTTACGTGATACGGTATAAAAACAAAGGCTGTCACACTGTACTTTCTGAGTGTTTGCCTGGTTTTTCCAAAGCTGCAAGGGAATCTGTACAGAAAAGGAAAAAAAGCAGAAAAAATAAAAAAAAACCTTTGGTTAAAAGAAAAAAAATTTTAAATTTTTTTTATGTCTTTTTTTTTCAGGGCCCTCGGGAATAAAAAAAAAAAGCCAAATAATGGGGAAAAAAAAAAAAATTAATGTATTCTCCAACCCAAAACCGGGGGGGGCCAGGGGATCCCTTTGGAGCCTGATTTTAATTGGGGATTTTTATCACTTTAAAATTTTCAAAAGCCTCTGTTAATTTGGAATAAAAAAAAAAAAGTAAAATTTTTTTGGAAAAGGGGGGGTTTGGAAGGAAAAAGGTGGAGGCCCCCTTCGGGGTGTTGCCCCGGGGGCAGGGGGGCGGGTGGGGAAAAAGAAGACAAAAACCCCCAGCAAAGCCCAAAAAAAAAAAGGAAAAGGGTTCCAGGGGGGTTTTACTGAATGATTTCCTTTTTTTTTTTCAGATCCCAAAAAGGAAAAAAAACACCCCACAGGGAAAATGAGGTTGGAACTTGGACAGGGGCTGTTTTTTCGAGGGGGCGGGTTCAGACTGCCGGGCACTTTTTTGGGAAAGGGAAAAAAGGTTTTCTTTTTTCATTTTTCCCTTTTTTTGGACCCCTTTCCTCTGTCCAAAAAAAAAGGGTTTTCCCCTTTTTTTGGGGGCTGGTTTGGGGAACCCTTTTCCTTTTTTTTTCCCCCTTTCTACCCCCCCCCAAGTTAAAAAAAAGGGAAAAACCAATAAAAAGGGGGCCTTTTCTCTCCCCAACCCCCCCCCAAGCTGCTTTTTTCCCCAACCCCCCTTTTCCCCCTTTTTTTCTGGAAAATTTATCAGGCGGGGCAAACCTTCTCACAACCACAGTTTAAATCTTAAAGAAAAAATCAAAAAAAAAAATCTTTTAATAAAGAAGCAAAAAGAGTTTCATTTTTTTAAAAACTCATTTTTTAAAAACTTCAGTACAAATCCACAAATAAAAAAAATAATTTTAGACAGGGGGTGTAAACCCTTTTTAAAAATTTGGTGAATAAAGGGGGGTAATTCTTACCCCTCACTTCTTTGAACTTTTAAATCAAATGAAAAAATTTGTGATTTTTTAGAAAAAAATTTCATTTTACATAAAGCAAAAAAAATCTCGGTTTAAAATCATTTCCCTTTATATACTACAAAAAAATAAAAGAAAAAGTTTGACGGGAAAAACCTTTCAGGAAAAAAGGGTTTCTTTAAACATAAAGAATCAATTTTTCACCAAAACGCCAGTAAATTTGAAACCAAAATGGAAAAAAATCACAACAAAATGAAGAACACATTAGTCCAAACTCATTTGAAATGAACCTGTTTTTCAATTGTTTGAAAAAATTAGCGGGGGCTTTTTATTTTTTGTGAAAAAGGCTTTAACAACTCACACAACATTTCACATTCATTTAAAAATTTGTCTGTTTGTGACTCCGTTTTCCCGGGGTTTCTTAAATCCGACTTATTTTTTAAACGTTTTGAAAAAGAAAGGAAATAAAGTTTACGGAAAAAAACACTTGGAAACCCTTTTCAAACTTTTTACATACATGAAAAATGGATTTCCCCTAGAAGATCCGGGTTCAGTTGGTTAAAGATAAAGATCTAAACCCAACCTGAACTGCCCTCAGATTTCCCCGTAAGTGGACTCTCCAGAAAACCACACACAGTTTACCCCTAAATCCTGAGTCATTTCCTCACCCAGGTTGTTTCAGAGGGGGTTAAAAGACTAAAAAAGGGACACTACTTACAAATCAACTAATTAATAAAAAATAAATCAATGTATAAAAAACTTTTTCAAAGATTGTTAAAAATGACTTTTCACTAAATAAAAGAATTGTTTTTTTTTATACAAAATTATTTAACAATATCCAAGTTACCAAACATTTGTTTTTTGTGATAAAAAAAGGAAAATTTTCTGGAAAAATTTGGAAAAATATTTTTGAAAATTGAACATATCCAGGACGTTGAAACTTTTTATTTTTTGGGGCCCAACCCCCCAACATTTAAAAATGAATTGGCCTAAAATTGAAGGCTTTTTGTACAAAAGGTTCCGAACCTGATATTTTTAAAAAATTAAAAGGACTTATATGGACTTTTATTCATTTAGTATTACCCTGCCCGGCATACAGTTAAGCGTTGAATTTATTAGTAACAGCTTTTGCAAAAAGCGGGAAGAAGTAAATAAAGGAAAATCGTTGAGAGAAAAGAATATGAAAAACCATCAAAATCCCTATATTTAAAAATGAACGTCTGTAAAAACGTTTTTATAGATAAAGGGTTTCAGTGAAGACATATTTTTTTTTAAGTCCCAGTTTAGGTGTGATTCCAGAAAACCACACCTTGTTTCCCAAAAATTAAAAGGCCCCTTTCAGGCAGTCTATGGGAGTTTGGCCGTTTTTCCCTGCACTTGAAAACGACCTTCAAAAAACCGTGGTCATTCAAATAGATAACACTGGTAAAAGGAAACTTTTCTTAAATTTGTAATAAAATATCGCTTCTAATCAAAGTTTAAAAATTAAATTTGAACAACCTTTTAAAATTTTAAGTGGATTTTGGGAAAAAAATTTTGGGAAATTGCTCGCAACAGGAAAACCCAGAGTTAATTGGTGTGGATTAGAAAACCAAAGTTTTTCCCCCCTTTGTTGAGGCTTTTTGTCCCTATGGGTCTCCGTGGGGGGTTTTTTTGGTTTAGAGAGAACCCCTGACCCACAACCGAAACCCCAAATCTGTAAAATAAAAATATGGAAAAAAATCTGTCTAACCCCAGTAGGGTCCTAATCAAGAGTTTATAACATGGTGGGGGACTTTGGTCCCTCTTTTTGGGACACAAAATGTCACCTTCAACCATATAAATGACCCCTTCATAAACATTCATTAACACAGTTCATAACACTGTGATAGTCAAGTCTGGTTGGTGTAAAATAAATACTAAATTGACTTTTTTACAAATGGAAAAGTTAAAATTTTTCCCTGACCCAAAAAAAGTTTTTTGGTCGGTCTCTTCCCGAAAACTCAAAACCCCCAAAACACATATTAACTGAACAAAAATTTTCCCAAAAAGGGGTTTAATAAAATTTAAAAATCTGAACAAAGTCAAATATAAATTTTACAACCAACTACAAAACTATTATCTCAATAATTAATAAAATTTGATTTTTGCTAAAAAGCAGAAAATGAAGCCCCAAGTCTCAGTCTACAGTTGGACTCCCCAAAAAAACCACAGCAGCCACCCTGAATCCCACTGTTGGGGGAAATAATCCAGGTCTCAGATGGGGGGGGTTGGGACTTGAGTTGGGCCGGGGGCCCGCTGACTGACAACCTGCAGGAACTCAATCTGAAAAAAATAAATCATGGGATAAAAATTCCAATCAAGCTTTCACTAACATGGAGGGATTTTGTCCTTCTCTTATTGGGGATCATCATAATGTCAGCCTTTACACATCATCCAAATGTCACCACAAATTCAACAACTATTCATGTCAACGATTCATAAATCTTGCATACCCTTGTTACTACTAGTAAAAAAAGTAGAACATTTCTGCAGAAACTGTGAATGTGTCTTCTGTGTGTATATCGGATAACCCTGTGGATGCTGGATATTTGACAAGGGGATGTGGGGGAGCATCCCAGGAGCAGCTGGGCTTTTGTGATTTTTTGTCCCTGATAGTCCGTAACATGTTTAGTGATATTGGTGAAATGTAACCATTAAACTTTTTATCACACAGGTTCACAGACACACTGAGTCATGTTAAACCTTTAAAAGAGGACATTATGGACTTTTATTCATGTCCGGGAGAAGTTTTTATAGACCCTGGACCTGAATGTAAATACAAAAAAACCAGTCTTTTGCCCAGCAGAAAACGGGTAAGGAAAAAACCATAAAAAATGCCTGATAGTTTAAAAATTAAATGCCCCTTGGCAATTTTTTTCACAAGGATACAAGGTTTATGAAGACACTGATGTTTTTTTATATGTCCCTACTGTTTATGGTGTAGGGGCTGTCCGTTTAAATACCCATCATCTCTTTCATAACAAGGACTGAAGAGTTCAGTGCATGGCAGTTTTGGGAGTTTGGTCATTCTTTTGCACTTGAACAGACGCTTAAAAACAGGTCATGTCACAATGAAGTAACACTAGTAAAAAGGGGAAAATTTTTTACTTTTGATACAGTAAAAAAGAGGGAACCTTTTAAAATTTTTTGGGTTTTTCTGCATTAATTTGCAAATGTATCTGATCATCTAAGTAAAGAATATTGAGGAAAAATGTCCTAAATTAATAACACACACAAAAAAAAAAAAATCTGATCTTTCATGTTTTGTTGAGAAAAACCCCAAAAAACCTCATAGTGTAGTGGAAAAAGAAAAAGTGAATTTGAGTTAATCATCTAAAAAAAGCTAACTGGGTCAGGTGTTAGCATCCCGGAGTCTTTTAAAAAAAGAGTTTGGAGGTGTGGACTGAGCTATTTTTAAAAACCCTCCAACTTTTTTGGGTTTTTTGCACAAGGAAAAAAATTGAATTCCCCCAAAAAAAAAAGGATCTATGAAAAATTTGGGTTTCCCTAAAGCTGGAAAGGTTACAAAAGGGTTTAAAAACTTTAGAAATTCACAGTCTACAGTTAACAATTTAAATGGGACATTTGGGGAACTTCCCCCAAAGGGGAAAAACAAAAAACCCCAAAAAAAATTTGGTAAGGGGTAAAACAAAAGAAAACCAAATTTTAAGGCCCATTTTTTGCTAAAATTGTTTCATGAGGTCTCAAACCGAACCAAAAGGGGTTGGGGCCCCTTAAAGGATCTGCTGCTTCTAAAGAAAATGCTCAGCCCTTTAAAAGACATTGAACCCCCAGCATTTTTTAAAAGACTGATATTTGGAAAAACATCCCCAAAAAAAAAACCAATATAGAAAACATCCCAAAAAAAATTTTGGATAAGGAAATGCAACATGAAATCAAAAAGAAAGGCAAGCCCAAAAAAATGGAGCAAGTCCCCCAAAATACGGGGGGGAACCAAATGATGTTCAAAAGGGGAATTATTATAATTTTGGAATTAAAATTGTCAAAAAAGCAGGAAAAAAATAATAAATTTTGGCCAAAAATTTTAAAAATTTAATTTAAAATTTTTCACTTTTATAAAAATTTCGAAAAAATGAAATTAAAAGGTTAAGATTTTTTTCCCCAAAAATTTTCCCTGAAGGGATAAATGTGAAAAAAAAAGTGAAAACTGAAGATTTTAATGCAGTCAAGGGGGTACAAAATTTGTTGAAATTTAAAACCAAAAAATTTAAATTGAGAATCAAAGAAAGTCAACAAAATTTTGTGAAAAAGACGAAAAAAAAAACAAATTTAAAAAGATAGTTCCCGGGCTATGAAGGTTTCAAAATTTTATGTAAGAAGAAGAAAAAATTTCCAATAGTGAATTCTAAATTTTTTTTATAACCAAATTTAAAAAAAATTGAAAAGTTTTGGATTGGTGAATAGAAAGGGCTTAAAACCCTTTTTTTAAATACAATTTTTTTTCCCAAAAAATTATTAAAATTTGGATTTAAAAAAAACCAAATTATTTGGGATTAAAAATCTAAGTCCCAAAGTCAGAAGTGACCTCGGCTAGCCGGGTTGGGGTCCGAAAACCAAGAACTTCATAATTCCCCGTTTTGTTTACTCACCAGGGGTTTTCAATAGGTTTCAAAATGAGGAGAGAACCGCCCTTTTTTAAAACAAAATTCCCTTAAAATAAAACAAATGGAAAAAAAATTTTTAAACAACAATTGTCCAACAAGATTTTATAAATGGAGGGTTTTCCTTTTTTTATTGGATAATAATTTAGCCTTACAACACTAAAATTTACCACAAATTAACAATTTCAGTCAAAACCCGAATAAAATTTTCTTGGGGGTCCCTCAAGTCGGTTAAAATAAACAAACAAAATTTACAAAACACTTTGATTTTTAAAAAATGGATAAAAAAAAATTTGTTTTCCAGGAAAAGTCCTTTCCGTTCCCCTCCGAATCGCTTAAAAACAAATAAAACTATTCAAATAAAAAAATATTTATAAATTGTGGTTTAATGGCTTTAAAATCCCCCAAAAATTTTTAAAACAATTAATCTTTTCGTATATTTCCTTTTACACTACATAATTTAAAAAGATTTTTTTTTTTCTTTAATAGGGGGAAAAATTTTTCCCAGATTTTCCCTTTCTTCCCTTTTTTATTCCCTTTATAGAAACTTTTTTCCCCCATAAAAAGTTTTTTTCTTTGTATATTTTAAAAAAATATTTTTAATATTATTTTGGGGAAAACCGTTTATTTTTTTATTTCCCCGTAAAAGAAAAAAGGAATTGACATTTTCTTTTTATTTATTGATTGATTAAAAAAAAATAATCTTAATTTTTTTTTAATGTTCAAAAAATTTTTTTTTTTTGTGACATAAAAAAAAAAGGGGGGGAAAATTCTATTTCCATTTTTTTACAATTGTATTTTTGATTTAACCAGAAAGAACCTTTTAAAATTTTTTTTTTGCCGATTTTTTTTTAATGGATTTTTCACTTTTGGGGGGCGCTTGTTTTAAAGGTTTTTTGGGAAAAAATTTGGGCCCCCCCCGTTCCCCCAGTTTTCCTGAAAAGTTTTTCACAAAAAGCCCTTTTTCCCCAAAAGTTCGTTTTTTTTTGGGGGGGGGGCCCTTTTGGGAAAAGCTTTTTTCCCCCAATTTGTTCCCCGGCATTTTCCCCCCCCGTTTCCCCTTTCCTAAAAAGATTGTAAATTTGCAAATTGAATTGTTTAAAAATTTTGCCCCTTTTGCCCTTTTCCACGGGAAACGGGTTTTTTTGGGGGGAACCCTTTTTTTTTTCCGACCCCCATTTCCCCCGTTTTTAAAAAAATCTTTTTAACATTTTAAATATTTTTAAAATTTTGGGGGCAAATTTTTTAAATAACAAACCACACCACCCAAAAAAACCCCCTTTAAATCAAAAGTTTTTAATGGTAAAATTAAAAAAATTGGGTTTTTAAGTTTTCCCTTTTAAAAAATTTAAAATAATCAACTCAATGGAAAACCCTTTTACATTTTTGAAAGTAAAACACTAAAAACCAGGGTTTTTTTCCCGAATTCAAAAAAAAACTTCAAAGGAAAGAAAGGCTTAAGGTTTTTTTTGAGAAAAAAAGTTCTAGGACAAAAATTTTAAAATATTGAAACAATCAATGAATTTTTAATTTAAGAAAAATTGGGGGTGGGTTAAAATAAGGTTTAAAATTTGAAGGTTTTTTAAGCCCAGCTTTTATTAAAAAGAAAAACTAAAAAAATTTTTGTTTTAAAAAAAGGAATGGAAAAAACTTTTCAAACCCCATTATTCCAAATGAAAATCCAATTGGGATAAGATAAACCCGTTATTTAAAAATTAAAAATAAAAATTCAACATAAACCCCTAACTGATAGAGTTCCTCTTGTGGATCTCCCAAAAAAAAAAAACCCCTTCCCCTTTTGGGGTTCCCCCCCCCTTTCAGTGGGGGGTTCTTCAGGGTGAGGGCCCGGAAAAAACCCCATTTAAAAAACCTCAAAAACCAACTGTAAAAAAAATCATGTATAAAAACTTTTTAAAAAAGAAAATTTAACAATGGTTTAAAATAGGAAGGGATTTTTTTTTTTCAGTTATAATGACCTAACACTTCCAAAGCCCCAATTTCAAGGGGATTATTCAACCAGTTTAAAAGGCCAAATGCAACTAATTAGGTAAAATTGCTGTTGATCCCAAAAACCCCTTAAAAAGTTTGAATTTTTTTGAATTTTGGGCAAAAACAACATTAAAAGGGCAAATTTATTTTTCTAAAACAAGATGTACACATTATTTAAAATGGGAGTTTTTTCCGGTCCCCCCTTTTGGAAGGGTTTCCCAAAAAAAGGGAAAACGGGGTTAGGTAAATTTAAAATTGACTAAAAAGTGGAAAATACTAATTTCCCCTTCTCCGAATTTTAGACCCGTTTTTGGGTGGGTGTTTTATTTACTTTTAAAAGGAAAAAAAACCCTTCTAATTTAACACTTAAAATTTAAAAAGGGGTTTGGGGGTTTCTATTCAAAATAAGTTTTCAATTTTTCAAACAGAAAACACCTGACTAAGAATCACTGTTTTTTCTTTTTAAAACCCCCCTTCAAAAAAGTTCCCCCATTTTTCCCATACCCGAAAAAAACTTAATTAAAGGGAAACTTTTTTTTTACCGTGGCAATATTCTAATACTTTAAAAGGGAAAAAATTCAGTTAAAAACCACCCCCAAAAAAACCCCCTTTTTTTTTGAAAAAAAAAACACTTAAAAAAAATGAAAAAATTTATCTTCAAAAAAATTTTTTTAAAATCCGGCTGATGCCATAGTTTTTCCCAATGTTGATTTAGCAAAATTTAAAATTTTGACATTTGGAGGGGGCCTACGTGGAATAAATTTTTGCTTAACTTTTTACCCAGGCTTGTTCCCAAATGGGTGTTCACAAATTCAAACCCCCTTAAATGTGAATTCCAAGAAACAGCACCTTTAATTTTAGGGGTTTTTTTTTATTTCTGGTTGGGTCCCTTTCACCCACCTCCAAATTTTTTCAGGGCTTAAGACCCAAAAACGCCCCGGTGCATTTTCCTGGAATTTCCCAAAACCCCCGGAGAAACCCCTTTTAATTGTTTCCAAACCCCCGATAAAAATGGGCCAAATGATCTTTAAAAAATCCCTTAATCTTTTTTTTGTGAAAAAAATACCCAAAAAAAAAAGGAAAAAAAAGAAGTAAAATTTGAAATAAAAAAAAAAAAAATTTTAGAAAACCCTTTGTAATTTTAAAAAATTTAAATTTTTGACATAAAGTTTCTTTGCCACACACTTCCAGCCCCGGGGTTTTTTGTCGCCCCCCGTGGTTTTTCCTTGGGCCCTCATCCGCCTCCCTTCTGAAACTGGGAAATGAACAGTGGAATCGGGAAACTCCCTGTCTGTTCCTGTTCAGAACCTTACTCCGAGAACGGTTATCTATGAAGTGGAAAGTTGATCTTTGTGGAGAATCCTTTTTTTCATCCCTTCTTTTTATTTCTGGGTTTCTGGCTGCTCTGTTACCCGGGCCCCAAAGGGTTTTGGTTGGGCCGGCAGGCCAGAAGGAAACAAAAACAGGTCCGGTGTTTTTTCCGAGGATTTTCCCCGGAAACCCCCCGGAGGGAAAAGGGAGGGTCTGTTTTGATTTTTAAATGCTTTAAACCCCGTAAAAAATTTTTCCCAGTGTTTTCATCTTTAGGAAACCCAGCCTTGCCCCCTTTTGGGGCCCCTTTTATCAGCCCGCTCCCGAAGCAGAGAACAAAAAGAATTTTTTAAAACCCCTCCTTTAAGTTCTGTAAATTAGAAAAAACCCGTAATCAAAACCCCCTGGGTCTTTTGGTAGAACAAAAGTTTCCTTTTGAGTTCAAAGAGTCCCCCTTGAAGCTTTCCCCAGCCCTTCAGTTTGGGACTTTCTCCCCTTGTTTTTCCCCTTTTTTAACCGGGAGGGGTTATCGGTCCCTCAGGGGGTTCGCTTCCCCCTCTTCCCCCGGGGGAAAAGTCTCCAAATCGGCCGCGAAACTGGGTTACAAAGGGGACTTCCCCGGTTTTTTGTGAAAAAAACCCAAAAACCCTTTTTTTTGAAAAACTTCCTTGGCCAGTGAAATTTATTTTTGTTTTCCCGCAACCCCGGGAAGGGTTGAGGGGCAGGTGGGGAATTTCCAGCCCCAAAAAAAAATTCCCCGGGTGGGTTTTTCAACAACCGTTCGGCTTTTTAGAATGAAAATTTTCCCTTTTCAAACCCGAAATTTTTTTATGGAAAAGTGAAAAAATTTTCAGCCCGTTTTTTGACCCTTTTTAATGTTGGTGGAAAAATGGGCAGAAGACTTTGCATTTTTTTCAGTCCCCAAAAACAAAAGGGGCTACATCTTGGTTTTTGGCCCCCCAGTCAAAATTCGACTGAAACCAAGACCAAAAGCGCCCCAATCTGTTGTTTGTTGGCATAAGGTTTTTAAAATGTCGGTTTTTGGGGGGGGGTTCCCCCCTTTAAGTTTTTCCACTCCTTTCTTTGGGGTTTCTTTCCTCGTCCCTCTGGAGGAATCAGTGTAACCGTTGAGGGGTTTTTTTTCCTATTCCTTAAAAGGGGTTTAAATTTCCTTAGACCCTTTTTTTTATCTAAAAACCTGAGCCCTATTCTAAAAACCAAAGAAAAATGCCCTGGAGAATCTAAATTGTATTTTTCTGCTCTAAAAAAAAAAAACGAAAACTTTTTTTTGTGTTTCTAACTCTTAAACCAAACTTAAAAACAATATCGATAAAACCCCTTTGTTTTTAAATTGCTAGAAAGAAATTTTTTTTGGCTTTTCCACTTCTGGTGTTGTCTGGACTTTTTGTTTTTTTTTTTTTAATTTTTCCCAAAAAATTTCTTATAGATATTTTGAGGGGGGGAAAAATTTATTTTTCAGGCCGAAATGTTTTGTTTTTAATTATTAGCCCTTGTTTTGTCATGTTGGCCTTTTCCTAAAACCCTGTGGGGGTTTCCTTTTTCTCTCTTCTTTTTGGGCCCCAGTGTGAGGCATTCTGCTCCCCCACGTTTTAAAAAAAAACCCCCCAAAAGTTTTTTGGCCATTTTTAGATAAATTTTGTTATTTTTAAAAAAATTCAATTTTTACAAGTCAAAACTTTCCGGCGGTTTAAATTTAAAGGAATTCAAAAAATTTTTTTTTTTTTTCGGCACATTTTTTTGGGGGCAATTCTTTTTTCATCCCCCCCCTCCTCTTTTTAAAAAAGAAAAGAAAACCCCTTAAAATCTGCTAAAAAAATTTGTAATTTTTCTTGTGTGGCCGAGTTTTTGGTTGGTTCCCCGGCCCCCGTTTCCCTTAAGGCGTTTTTAAAAAAATTTTTTTTTAAAAAGATTAATTTAATTGGAGGATTAAAAACCCCTTTCACAGCAGACACTGGAAAAACCCCCCGTTTGGCCCCCTTTAAAACCAAAAAATTTCCATTCCTTCCTGATAAATTCATTATGGTTTTAAATTTCCCCCAAGGGGCCCGTCCCCCTTATAACACGTTGGTTTGGGCCCCTATTTTGGGTTTAAAAAAAAAAACAAAATAAAAAATTTTCCTTTTTCGATATTTCAAAAAAAACAACAGCCTTTGCGCGTTTTCCTAAACCAAAAGAACCAGGGAAAAAGGGTTTTGGAACCCCATTTCCTTTATTCAGTCATAATTTTTCCCTCTGGTATTTTTTGTTTTCCCGGCCCTTTTTTTGTTTACGCAGGGGAAGGGGGACTTTTTTTGTCCACCCCCTTTTCTTTTTTTTTGGGGAATTTCTCGTTTTTAAAGTTCCCTTTTGCACAGTTTTTTGAAATTTTTTTTAAACTGCAATGTTAACCTTAAATTTTTTTGGGGTTTTTTTTTAATCGCTTTGGAAATTATAAATAACTTTTTTTTGTTAAATCTCCCCCTTGTCTGTTTATTGGTTTTCTTTTCCCCTTTACCCTTTTTTGGTTTTTCCTTTTCCTCCTTTCACCCCCCCGGCCCGGGGGGTCCCCCGGGCCCGGTTTAAGGTTTCTTCCTTGGGTTTTCCCCTTTCCCCCTTGTTTGTGCTTCCTTGGGCCCTTTCAAACTTTGAGCTTTTGTTTTTGGGGGGTTTAAATTTGTTGAATTTTAATTGAATTAAAAAAAGCCGCCCGGTTTTTCAGGAGGGGACAATAGGACCTAACCCCTCATTTTTGCCGGGGGTTTTTTGGGGTTTTTTCCTTATTTTTTCTGGTCGGGCAACAAGTCGGAGGTTTAACTGGGACCAAACTTCTTTGCAAAGTTGGGTCCGGACACTCTTGTCTTGGGCCGTTAAAAAAAAAAATTTTTTTTTTTTCCCACAATCACTTAAAAGCGAAAAGTCATTCTGGGAACTCTCGCTCTCCTCAACAAATCACCTGACACTGAAAAACTAAGGGTGGGCCCCAAAAATCCAAAAAAAAGTTGTTAGGCCCAAAACAAACTGAAGAAAATTTTTCAATTTTCTCCCCCGTTTTTTTGACAGGGGAAAATTACTTTTTTCTTTTTTATCCCGGGAAAGGGGGGAAAAGTAAAAAAAAGGAAAACCCCCTTTTTTCCCCCGCCTTTACTTTGGGGTCACCCCCAAACTTTTTTTCCTTCAAATTTTTTGAACACATTTTGGGTTAAAAACCTTTTTTGTTGGGTTTTTGGGACCTTTTTATTTTTTTGTTTTTCTTTTTTTTTAAAAATTTATGGGGGTTTTTTTTTGAAAATTTTGGGTTTTTTTTTTTCCCATTTTAAACCCCGGCTTGTTATTGCCTTTTTTTTAGGGCCCCCGATTTTTTATGTTTTAAAACCCCTTTTAAAGTTTGGCTCCCCTTTTCCTTTTTCAGATCTTTTCAATGTTTCCCCTTTGGGTTACTTTAAAATCTCTGTTTGGGGGAGTCTTTTTAAAAATTTTTTATTTTTCCTTTAATTTTTCCCCCTTTTTATGGAAATTGTTTTGTTGGTTTTTTCAAATTTTGACAAAAAAGGACCTTTTAATTTACCCATTTTTGTTTTTCAAAAACCTTTTATTTTCCCGGTACGCAGATCCAAAAGTTACACAAGGGGAAAAAGGGATAAAATAAAACTTTTGCCCTTTGGAGGGGAAAGGTTTTTCAGTTTTTTTACTTTGGCCGGTTCCGGTTTTTTTTGAAAAAGGGGAAAATCTTCCCGCCTCTTCGACAGCGTTTTCTGGCTCCACCCTTTCTTCTTTCCTCCCCAAAAAAACTTTCTAAACATCACTAAGAAAAGTAAAAAACTTTGGCCTTAAAAACCCCCGTTGATCAAACCCCCAAAACTGAGAGAAAAATTCCTTTTTTCTTTTTTTTTCTGTCTCGTGGGAAAAATTTTTTTCCCCCTTTTTCCCCTCATAAGGAAAAAAAGCTAAATTTTAAAAAAAAAATTTTGACCCCCCTTCAGCCTTGTTTTTTTCCCCCCCTTGAGTTTCAAATATCAACGTACGAACTTTAAACCTGCCCCCCCCCCCCAAAGGAATCACAAACCCCCTACCTTGTGGTTTTTGTTGTGCTGGGGCCCCCCTTCTTTAACCTTTCCGTTCAACCCTTTAAAATTTTTAAAATCCGTTCAATTTTTTTTTAGGGGAAAATTTTAAAAAAAAGCCACTACCAGATTTCCAAACTAAAAATTCAGATTTGGGGGGGACATAAACAACAGATTTTAATTCATTGAAACTCCAAATTATTTTTAAACAAAATAATCTCAAAAATTTTTAACTTTTTCTGCAAAAAACCTATTTAAAACAAAAGAAAAAAAAAATAAAAAAATCAAATGATCCCAAAAATTGGGTTTGTTTAAGGGAAAAGGGAGAGGAAAAAGGGTTTTTGGGGAAAAAAGTTTTTGTATTAAAAAAAAACTGCTTTTCTCTCCCTTTTTGTTTAAAAAACCCCAAAAAACATATTTAAGGGTTTTATTCAAAATGTTTCTTAGAAAATTGGCCTGTTTGTGTTTTTTAAAAAGTTGGAAAATTCATGTGTATTGTTTTTTTTTGGTTGGTTTATCCATTACAAATTTCCGGGGGTCTTTTTATCAAAGGGGTTTTATTCTTTTTAGCAAAAGGCAGTTTTGTGTTTTTCTGTCTTAGACCAAAATTTTTGTTAACCCCTTTAAATTCTTCCCCAAAAAAATTGGGCCAAAAATTTTTGTTTTACCCTTTGTTTTTTTTTATTACCAGAACTGTTTTTTTTTTTTTTTTGGGGTGTTGGGAAAATTTTTTTTAAAACCCCCCCTTTTTTTATTTTTTGCCCCCGGAAACTTCCTATTATCATTTCAGTTTAAAGAAATTTTTTCCCCTTTTACCCCCTTGGGTTTCCCCCGGGCAATCAAAGTTTAGAAACCCTCCATTACAGATTTTTTAAACTATGTCCCTTAAAAAATGATGGGGTCCAGTTTCTTTCTTGCTGGGTTTTTTGTCTGCCAATAACTAAATAAGGATTTTTCATCGTTCCCAAATCTTTGGGGGTTTGAGGTTTAATTTTGCTAAAACAATGTTTTGGGTTGGTTGGCTTTTGGTAAAATAAAGTTTTTTTACGTCAATTTTTTCGCCCCATTGGTTAATAACATTTTTAACCCAAAAGTTAATAAATCTTTTTTGACGTTCCTTGTTCTTCTGCCCACTCCCCCGGGTTTAAATTTTTTTTAAAAAGTCAAGGGAAAAAAAACAAAAAATTTAAAAAAAATATAAGAATCATAACCTCCCTTTTTTTAAAAAACACAAAAATATAGGATTTCAGTAAAAAAATTAAAATTTTAACCCACCCTTGCCTTCTTTTCCCCCCGTCTTTATTAAAGGAATTGAAAACCTTAAACCATTTACCCTCCTCCCCCCTTTCCCTTCAAACCCTTCGTTTGTTTGGTTTTTGTTTTTTTAAAAAACTTGTTTCATTTTTTTTTTTTCTGTTTGTTAAAATCTGTTTTGTTTTTTAAACGTTTCTTGTTTTTCAATTCTTTTTTCCATTATGTTTTTTCTTTTTACGGGTCCCGTGCCAGTTCTGGGTTTTGCCCAGGCGGTACAGTGGTTTGAAAACCTTTATTTGCTCTGCCCCCAATTATTTTTGGGTTTTTTTTTAATTTATTTCCAAAAATGAGACCCTTTTTAAAAATGAAATTCCCCGCTATTAAATTTTTTTTAAACCCCCTTTAATCTCTGTTTTGAAATTTTTAAATTTTTTTTTTAAAAAAAAATTTTCTTTTTTTTACAGTCGTTAAATTACAGAATTTTTTCCATTTCCTCAAAATTTTTTCTTATTTAAAAAAACATTAAAAATTTCTTTCTGGGTTTTGCCCCATTACCGTTTGTTTTTCAAATCATTTGATTCCCCCAAAAAATTTTTAAACATATGCCCGTTTTTTAGCTTTGCATCGTTTGGGGTAGGGAAATTAACCTTAAAAAATTTTGATTTTCTTTGTCCATTTAAATATTCCCTTTTGGGGTTTTTTTACTTTTTTTTGGGAAAACTTTTGGTTTTGGGGTTTTTTTTTTTGGGTTTTTTGTTTTATTTTGGTTTGTATGGCCCTTTCCGGTTTTCTTTGTTTACCCCAAAACATTTTTTCAGTTTTTTAAAGTTGTTTTATTTTAAAAGCCCCGGCCCTTTTAAATTTTTTTGCGGTTTATGTTGTGTGGCCCCCCCCCAATGGAATCCCTGTGGCCGTGTTGGGAAATGCACTCTTTCCCCCCCCCCAAATTAAAAAAAAGAAATTTTTAAACCCCTTTAATTTAAAAATAATTTATTTTAAAAGTTTTGGGAATTCAGATTAATTCTGGAACCTGTACACCACCGATTTTTCAAGTTAAAAATTAAAGAACCTTTTTAAACGTAAAATAACAATTGAACCAAAATTTACCCCCAATTAAAATTTCACAACTTTTTTTTAAACCCTTTTTTTTTGCCCTTTTTAGGAACGCCACCAAAAACTGTAAAAACAATTCCTTCCATGCCCCCCTTTTTCCATTTTTTTTCTTTTTCCTTTTTTTTTCTTTGTTTTTTTTCCCTTTTGTTTTTTTTTCCTGTCTTTTCCCGTGGAAAAAAACCCCCTTTTTTTTATTTTGGCCGGGGTTACCCTTAATTTGAATCTATTACACCTTTATTTTAACCGAAATTTTTTAAAAAACACTTTTTATTTAAAAATTAGTGTCCCAAGTTTTTTTATGGCCCTTTGTCCCTACTTTTTTTTAAAAAAATTTTGGGTTTGGGTTTCTTTCCTCACCCTTTTTTTTTTTGGGAGATTTTTTTTTTTTTTTTTTTACGGGTTTAAAATCAGAATTTTCAAACATTCTTTTTCTAGAGTTACAAACAACTAAAATTTTTCCTTTTTTGTTTCAATTATTCCCCTTGTTTTTTCTCCTTTTTTTTTTGGTGTACCAAAAAGATTTATTAATACTTATTATGGTTAAAAAGCCTTGACATCCCTTTTTTAGGGTTAAATTGCACCCCTATGTCTGACCAAATTTTATTTCTGTTTTTCTCATCCCCTTTTAAAAAAACCCCTTTTAACCCCAGCCTAAAGGCACAGACCTCCCCGAGTTTTCCCCCACCAGACTGCTTTGAACATTTCCCTTGGGTTAAGGCACTATCAGGAACTTTTTACCATGTTTTTAAAAAAAAAAAAGGGAAAAGGTGGGGCTAAGAAGGTTTGGGGGCGGCCCTGACAACTTTTCAGTACAAGGGGGGGAGGCCCCGGGGGTTGGGTTTGGGGCTTTTTAAAAACTTTTGGGTTTTGTTTGTTTAAAAGACTGAAGATTTTAGATATTTTAAAAAATTTTTTTTTGGGAGGTGATAGGAAGAAATTGATGCGGTCGAAAATTCAGAAAATCTTTCCCCTTCCAAATTTTCCCAAGTTTTTAAAAAAAGGAATAAAAGTAAAAGTTAAAAAATTAAAAAATGCAAAAAGAATTATGAAACTATTTTCATTTCCCCCACATTAAAATCAAAATAAAATTTTAAAGAGTTTGGGGTTTTGAAAAATATTTATAAAAACAATTTTGGGGGTTTTTTTTATTTTAAAACTCCAAAACTTTTTTTCCCCCAAAAAGGGAAAAAAGATTAAAATTTTGAAATTTTAAAAAAAAATTTTAAAGGGTTTTAAAATTTTTAAAAATAAAGTGGAAAAAGTCCCTTGTTTAAAAAAAGAAAACCAAAAACCCCCCCTTTAAAAAAATTTTTTTGGGCTGACATTTCCCCCTTTCCCAAAATTTTTAAACCCCCCAAAAAAATACCCCGATTAAAACTTCAGTGGGAAAAACCAAAAACCCAAATTTGGGAAAAAAAATTGGAAAAAATTTTAAAAATTTAAAAAAACCCAAAAAAAGGGGAATTTTCCCCCCCTTTTTTTTAAAAAAAAGGTTTTCTCCAAAAAAAAATTTTAAAAAATTTTAAACCTAAATCCCACCCCAAAATTTGGGAAGAAATACATTTAAAAAAATTTTTTCCCCCCCGGAAAGAAAAGGGTTCAAACAGAAAAAAAAATAAAATTTTTTCCTTTAAATTTTAAAAAGCAAAAAAACAATAATTTAAAATTTTATCCCCGGAAAAGAAAAAAAGGGGAAATTTCCCAAAAAAATTTTTAAAAAAATATAATTAAAATAAATTTTTTTAAAATTTTTTTTTGGGGGGGCAAAAAAAGAAAAATTATTTAATTTTTAAAAACCCCCTTTTTAAAAAAAAATTTTTTTAAAATTTTTTTCCCAAAAAAAAATTTTTAAAAAATTAAGGGAAATTTCCCTTTTTTAAATTTTTTGTAAAAAAAAATTTTCCAATTTTATTTTTTTTAAAAAAAAAAAATTTAAAAATTTAAGGGATTAAAGATTTTTTTTTAAACCCAAAAAAAAAAAAATTTTCAAAATTTCATTCTTTTTTAAAAAAAAAAAAAAGAAAAAAAATAAATTTTTTAAAATTTTTCCCCCAAAGTCAGTTATGGGTTTTAAAAAAAGAGTTTCCAAAGAAATCAAATTTCCCGGAAAAGATTAACAAACTTTTTTAAAAAAGGGGCTGTTTAAAAAAAAAAATTTTTTGTAAATTTTAAAAATTTCTTTAAAAAAAAAAGGCCTAAATTTTTTCATTTTCTTTAAAAGGGTTTTTTTCTTTTTTCCACAAATGTGGGAAAATTTTCCCAAACCCAAAATTTTTCATTGCAATTTTCTTAAAAACAGAAATTCCCCAAAAATCTTGAGCTCACAAATTTTTGAATAGGTGGGCCCCCCAAAACCCCGCTTTTGCAACCGAAATTTTAAGTAAACCAAAAAAAAATTTTTTTTTTTTCCCCTCTTTCCTTAAAAACCCAATTTTTTAAAAAAAATTTTCCCCAAAAAAAATTTTTTTAAATTAAAAATGGAAAGTTTTTTATTCAATTAAAAATTTTAACAATTTTTTTTTAAAAAAGATTTATTTTTCTTAAGAAAAAGGGGTTAAAGTGGAAAAACAAATTTTTAAAAAAAAATTTTCTTTTTCCCCTAAATGTTTTTTATCTGAAGAAAATTTTTTTTAAAACCTTAAATTTTTTTTTCGTAAAAAAAAAAATTTTAAAGAAAAATTTTTTTATTTAAATTACAATATTTAAAATAAAAAAGGGGAATTTTTTTAATCCCCTTTTTTTAAAAATGTTCGAAAAATGGGGTTTTTCCAATTTTTAAAAAAAAAAAAAGAATTTTTTTTTGGTTTTTCAAAAATTTTTTTTTTTTGCACCCAGAAAAGATTTTTTCTTTCAAACCAATTTATTTTAAAAAAAAAAACCCCCCCCAAAAAGGGCTTTTCCTAAAAAACGAAAAAAAATTTTTTTAAAAAATTTTTAAAACCTTTTTTAAACTTTTCCCCCCCAAAGGGGGATTTTCAAACAAATTCTTTTTTTAAAAGTTTTAAATTAAAAAATTTTTTTTAAAAAAATTTTCTTTGGGCTTTTCCTTTTTTTAGGAAATGAAAATTTTTAAAAAGGGGGAAAATTTTTTTTCCCTTGACCTTTTTTTTTAAAAAGGGGAAAAAAAACCTTTTAAAAATTTTTTTCACCCCGGGTCCCTTTTAAAAAGAATAATAAGCCCCTTTTTTTCAAAAAAAGTTTTTCAAATAAAAATTTTTTAGAAAATTTAAATTAAAAAAAAAAGGTGTTTTAAATTTTTAAAATTTTAAAAAAGGGAAAACTTGGGCCCCCCAATTTTTTAAGGGGGGGTTTTTTAAAAAACAAAGAAATTCCCGGCATTTTAAACCCCCCAAAAAAATTTTTGGGAAAAATTTTTTAAAAAATTTTTTTAAATGTGGCCCCCCAAAATTCTCCATCAAACATGGGGGCCTTTGGAAAATTTTTTTTTTAATTTTAAAAAAACTTTTTTAAAAAGATGGTTGCTTTTTTTTAAAAAAAAAAATTTTAAGGAAAAAAATTTCCCCTTAAAAAATAAAGAAAAAGGGGCCCCCAAAAAAAAAGAATTTTAAAAAAAAAAATTTAAATTAAGTAAAAAGTAAAAAGGTTCCCAGCTTTGGGCCCCCAAAACCCCCTTTAAAATTTTTAAATTTTCCCTTTAAAGGGGAAATTTCAGGGGCCAGAAAAACCTTTCCCAACCGGGGACCCATTAAGTTTATTTAAATTTTTCCCCAAAGAAATTTTTTTTTTTAGGGGTTTTTCTTTTTTCCCAAAAAAGGCCCCCAATCCTTTTTTATAAATTTTTGGGAAAAAAATTTTCCCGGGCCCAGAACTTTTTGGGGGGGGGTTTTTCCCAAAATTTTTTTTTAAAAAATTTTTTCCCTTTTATTTTCCCCCCCCTTTTTTCCCCAAAAAGGGAAAATTTTTCGGGGTTTTTAAAAATTTTCCCTTTTTTAAAATTGAAAAACTTTGGAAAAAATCAGGGGAAACAAATGGGAAAAAAAATTTTTAAATTTTTTTTTTTCATCTTTTGGGAAAGTTTGTTAAAAATTTTTTTTCCCCCAAAAAAATTTTTTAAATTTAAAAAATTAAAGCTTCTCCCCGGGGGGGATGGGATTCCCCGAAAAAAAATTTTATTGGTTTTCCCCAAAGGGCCTTTTTTTTTTGAGGGGGCCCCCCCCGGGGGGGGGGCCCAGCCGTGGGTTGGGGGAAAAAAATTCTGTAAAAAAAGGGAAAAAAATTTTAACCAAAAAAGAAGGGGAATCGGCCCCCTGGAAAAGTGTTTCCTTTAAAACCCCTAAAAAAAACCCCAAAAATTTTTTATCCCAAAAATTTTTTAAAATATTTCTTTTCCCCGTTTTCCTAAGGGGGAAAATTTGGGTTTTTAGGGAAAAGGGGGATAAATTTGGCCAAATTTTTTTTTAAAATTTTTTTTGGCCCCTTTTAATTTTCCCCAAAAAAAAGGAAATTTTTTTTTCCCCCCCCCTTTTAATTTTTTTTTTTTCTTTATTCCCCGGCCCGAAATTTCATTTTTTTACCCTTCCCCTTTTGATTTTTAGACCAAAACCCCCGGGCCTTTAAATTTTAAAAATAAAAACTGAAAACTCCCTTTTTTGAAAAACCCCCTTTTTTTTTTTTTTTAAATTTTAAACCGGGGAAAAATTTTAAAAAATTTTTTAAAAAATTTAAAAAAGGGGTTTAAAAAACTTTGAAATTTCCAAAATTTTAAAATTTTTTTTAAAAAATTTTTAATTTTTTAAAAAATTTAAAAATAAACTAATATTTTTTTTGGAAAATTTTTGCTTTTTTTAAAAGGGGGTTTTTTTTCCCCCTTGTTTTTTGGCCCCCAAAAAAACCCGTTGGGGGAAAAATTTTGGGGAAAAAGAAATTTTTTTTTTTAAAAAATCCATTTTCCCCCCCGGGGGATGGGTTCAGAAATTTTCACCCCTTCCCATGTTAAATGGGGGGCTCTTTGTCCCAAAGGGCCCCGGCTTGGGTTTAAACCCAAAAAAAAAAAGGTTTTAAAAAAACTTTTCTTTATTTCCGAAAAATTTTTGGGGCTTTTTTTTTAAAATTTTAAACTTTTTTAAATTTTTGGCCCTTTAAGGGGTTTTCCCCCTTTTTTTTTTTTAAATTTTGGGAAATTTAAATTTTTTTGGGTTAACTAAAAGGGTTTTCTGGTCCACCCAAAAAACCCTTTTAAAAAAAAAAATTTTTTTTTTTTTCAAAATTTTAAAAAACTTTTTTTGGTGTTTTACCCCATTTTGGGTTGAAAATTTTTCCCTATTTTCCCCTTTTTTAAAAAGGGGTTTTTTTAAACCCAAAAAAGGGGCCCGGGCACTGGGTTTTTTTTTTAATCAACCGGTTTTTTTAGCCAAAAACCTTTTGGGGTTTTTTCCCCCTTTTTTTTTACCCCTTTTGGGGACCCCCTGGATTTTAAGGGATTATTCATTTTTTTCCCTTTTCCCCGAAAAATTTTTTTTTTAAAGGAATTTTTAAAAAGAGAAGGTTCGTTTTTTAAAACACGGACAAAAAAATTTTTTTAAAATTTTTTTTGAAAACTATTTTTTCCCCCCAAAAAATTTTTTCCCCCTTTCCCCCCACCCGGGGGGGCCCCCCGGGAGCTTTTCCCCCTTTAAAGGATTTTTGACGGCCAAACCCCGGGGTTTTTCCCCTGCCCTAAAATTTTGGGGCTAAATTTGTAAGGAAAATTTTGATTGTTTTTTTAGGGGAAAAAACCCAAACCCCCTTTAAAATTTTTAAATTTTCCAGGTGGATTTTTTTGGGGGGTTTTTATTTTTTTTCGGGTTTAACTTTTGGGTTTTTTTGGGGTTACCCGGGCCTCTTTATCCGGGGGGACCTCCCAAAAACACCTTTTTAAAAAAAAAAACCTTGCAAAATTTTAAAATTTGGGGGAAAAAACCCCCCAAAAGAAAGGAAAAATCTAAAAATGTTTAAAAAAAAAAAAAGGTTTTTGGGTTTTTTTATTTTTTTTCCCCCAAAAAAAAAAAAGGTTTTTTTGGGGGTTTTTTGGGGAAAAATTTTTAAAAAGTAAAAACGGGTTTTTAAACCCCTTTTAAACCCCGTTTTTACCCTTAAATTTTTCCCCACTTTTTAAAAAGTTTTTTTTTTGGGGGATTTTTTTTAATTTAGGCCCGTTTTTTTCAATTTTTTTTAGTTGTTTTTTTTCCTTTTTCCTGCCCTTTTTGAAATTTTCCTTTTTTTCCCTTTTATTTGGGGTCTTTTGGGGGTTCCTCTTTTTCTTTCGGGCCCCAAAGTTTCCCGGGGCCCGAGTTTGGGTTTGGGTTTTTGGAAAAATTTATTGTTTGTTTGTTTGTTTTCCGCTATTTCTGTATTTACTTCTGTCAAATTTTCCTTTCTCCTCATTTTTCTAATCCTCTTCACTTTGATTTCTTTATTCACTTTATTCTATTATCATTTTGATTGTTCAAGTTATTTTATGTATTTTTATATTATTTTTGCTGTTTTGATTATTTATCCTGTTCTCCAGTGTTTTCTCAATTGCAAAGCCTTGAGATTTATGATAGTGTTTCCTCAGTTCCTGGTTTTATAGAAACTTTACTTAACTGTGGTTACTGATGGATTTTGGGTGTGTGTCTGTGTGTGGAGGGATTAACACTGAAAACTGAAAGAATAATTTTAGTCTGAGATAAGAAAAGTCACAATATGGAACAACAACTATATTCAAATGTTGTTCATTCATTGAAGATGAATGGATTCAAGTTCTGGATGAAGATAAACCAGGTTCAGTTGTGGATTAAAGATATAAGATCTACAACAGTTACAGACAGTGAACTGAAAATATAAAACATATTCTGGTTGGTTTAACACTGTGTCCAAACTTTTGACTGGTTCTCTAAGTCCTTTCTTGTTCATTTATTCTGAACCAACTGATTTTAATTGTTTTATTTTTAAGTAGAGGTCCAGCCTGTGGGGAGCAGTTTGCAGGGTACACACTCTGCATGCTGTGTGGTGATATAAATGGTGGCGGTCACAGAGTCGTGTCTTGAATTTCCTCATGTGCAGTGCAGTGTTTGGAGACTTGCAGTGTTTGAAGTGTCTTCTAGTGGGACCAGCAGCAGGTGAGGACACGGTGTGAGAGATAAGCAGGTTGTGATAGAATCTCCCCACAGTGAGGACTCTACCCTTGTTTTAAACTTTTATTGTTGTATTCAGTTGGTGCTATCTAGGTTATTTCAATATTGTAGAATAAAGGCTATCATTTGTACTTACCTGAGTGCTTTTATTCTTTCAGGCCTGTTAGTTCTCAACACTTCCTGTCTTAATTATCTAGGTTTAAATAAACTTAATACTTGGTTGAATGCATGTCTGCTGCTGTCTGCTCTAGTTGGGTCACATAAAGTGAAATGAAGTGAAACTGAAGGAATAATTCTTAGTCTGAGATAAAAAGTGTGTATGGAACAACAACTATTTCAAATCTCATTCATTCATTCATTGAAGATGAATGGATTCAAGTTCTGGATGAAGATAAACCAGGTTCAGTTGTGGATTAAAGATCTAAGATCTACAACAGTAACAGACAGTGAACTGACCCCAGAGTCTCCAGTCTACAGTGTGGACTCTCCAGAAAACCACACAGCAGCTTCACTCCTGAATCCTGCAGCTTGTTGTCACTCAGGTCCAGGTGTCTCAGATGGGAGGGGTTGGACTTCAGAGCTGAGGCCAGAGAAGCACAGCTGATCTCTGACAAACTGCAGGAACTCAATCTGAATAAAGAATAAATCATGTGGATAAAATCATTTCTAATCCAATCAGATATGTCCTAATCAATGATCTTTCACTAACATGAGTAGAGGGTTGCGCCGCTAAGCGGTTTTCTATTATCAATCATATTACTGTGGGGGAATGAGCAATTGGCGCCCCCTGCTTGCTCAGAAGGTGCCCTGCTCAGAAGCTGTGTGGGAGGGAAAGAGGAGGGAGGCGCGGGGGACAGTTCACCTCTGGGTCTCTCCAAAAGGAACAGACAAGGCGGGGGTTGGGGGACAGTCGGGGGTGTTTATGATGGATCCACTGTATAGAGGAGCTTTCAAAGCTAAAGTCGATCAAGTCGTGCCTGAGGTCAACCATGTCTCAGGAACGGCTCACTGGCCTTGCTGTCATCAGTATCAATCACTCAATAGACGAGCAGATTTCGTATGATGACATTATTGATGATGTTGCATCAAGGAAGGTCAGAAAGGTCAGGTTTTAGTTTTAGTTTTTGTTTGCTACTCTTAGTGCAATAGTGTTGTAATTAGATTTCCTTTAGTGTGTTTTCATTTGTGTGATGAAGGATTTGTGCTATTCAGAATATTTATTCTTGCCCAGAGAGTAATTCAATGTAGAACTGCCACTGGGTCCAGCCTGTGGAGAGCAGTTTGCAGGGTACACACTCTGCATGCTGTGTGCTAATATAAATGGTGGCGGTCACAGAGTCGTGTCTTGAATTTTCTCATGTGCAGTGCAGTGTTTGTAGACTAGCAGTGTTTAAAGTGTCTTCTAGTGGGACCAGCACCAGGTGAGCACATGGTGTGAGTATAAGCAGGTTGTGATAGAATCTCCCCACAGTGAGGACTCTACCCTTGTTTTAAACTTAATATTTGTTTGAATGCATGTCTGCTGCTCTTCCTTTTGAACTTTTAGTTGTCACCACTCAGTATCAGTAAGTTATTACTTTGAGGTTTATAATTTAACTCCTCAGACCTCGCTACACTCTGAGTTGGGTCACATAAAGTGAAACTGAAGGAATAATTCTTAGTCTGAGATAAGAAAAAAGTCACAATATGGAAAAACAACTATTTCAAATCTCATTCATTCATTCAAGATGAATGGATTCAAGTTGTGGATGAAGATAAACCAGGTTCAGTTGTGGATTAAAGATCTAAGATCTACAACAGTAACAGACAGTGAACTGACCTCAGAGTCTCCAGTCTACAGTGTGGACTCTCCAGAAAACCACACAGCAGCTTCACTCCTGAATCCTGCAGCTTGCTGTTGTCACTCAGGTCCAAGTCTCTCAGATGGGAGGGGTTGGACTTCAGAGCTGAGGCCAGAGAAGCACAGCTGATCTCTGACAAACTGCAGGACCTCAATCTGAATAAAGAATAAATCATGTGGATAAAAATCATTTCTAATCCAATCAGATATGTCCTAATCAATGAGCTTTCACTAACATGAGTAGAGGGACTTTGTCTTTCTTCAGTTGTGGATGCAGGCTTATCTGATCACTTCTGTGTCTTTTTACTGTTCCTAATTGATAACTGATAACTGATAACTAAAATCCTCGCTCAACCGTGGATCAATCATCAATTAATCCTGCCTCTATGAAGGCTGGCAGTCTGTCTAACAGCTTCTAATGTGAAGACTTAGAGTTCACTTCAAAATAAAATAGACTCTATCAGATGAAAATGATCTCAGTGTAAACATACAAAAACTTAATCAACACAGAACCTTTGTATGAGGAAACAATGGAGAAATTCATCCTGGTTGATGCTGAGATGCTTGGTAAAGTCATTTCTCAATTAAACCATCAACCTGCCCCTTAGATCCCATACCTACATCCTTTTTTACAGCCTTTATAGCTTTTTTTAATGAAGACTTACTCAACAGTACAAATGATTCTCTTCAGATGGGTGTCTTCCTGCTGCTCTTAAGACAGCCAGAGTCAAATCCTTCTGAAGAAAAACAATTTAGATCCTCCATACCACTCCATACCAGAATCCGATCTACCATTTTAAAGTAACATTTTAGAAAAGCTTGTTTTTAATCAGTTGAATGGTGTTTTAAACTCTCACAGTATTTTGAAATATACCAATTTGTCTTTCGACCAATCATAGTACTGAGACTGTACTAGTCAAGATTGTAAATGACCTCAGGTGATATATGGATATGAAAAAAACAAAAACAAAAACAAAAAACAAGCAAACATCTGTATTATTATCACTTGACTTAAGTGCAGCTTTTGACTTAAAGCCACACCATTCTTTAGATAGACTTCACGTCCCTGACTGGCCTCTCTGGTACTGTTTTTATTTGGTTCAAGCCTTATCTTACTGACCGAGAATTTTATGTTAGCATGGGCGGATGTTCTTCTAAAAGCTATAAATTAAATTGTGGTGTTCCTCAAGGTTCAATTTTAGGTCCTACACTTTTAACCTTTACATGCTGCCACTTGAAATGTCATCAGGAGGCACTGCATCAGCTTCCATAGCTATGCTGATGATACACAGCTTTACATTGCTGTGTCTCTTGATGACCCAGAGCCAATTGAGACTCTTTTTAACTGTATTTTACATATCAAGTTATGGATGGCAGAAAATTTTCTACAACTAAATCAGGACAAACAAAGTCTGGCAATAAATGCCCTGTAAACAAGTGAAAAACCAAGGAGTCATCTTAGGACTCAGATCTTGAGTTTTGACCTAACATTAAAAAAATGTAATTAAAACTGCTTTTTTATCATCTGAAGAACATTGCCAGAGTGCAACCATTTCTCTCTCAAGCCAATGCAGAAACATTGCTGCAGGCTCTTATCACCTGCAGAATTTATTACTGCA
>JAFBJY010000418.1:0-82672 GCA_016801885.1 Toxotes chatareus | reverse complement strand
AGTCGGGAGGATATGAAAACGTATCCAAACGTGGACGGAAAATCTCGTCAGACGCAATCGCAGTTCTCTGCGAATCAGTCTTGCTTCTCATCAATCGGGTCTTCCAGAAAGGGACATGCCATTTTAAGCAGGTTCTATGGAGACTCAATTATAAGGGAACGGTTCAGCTTTTTTATGTACTCCAGGGGAGAGTCGAAACAAACTCTGGGTGTCTGGAATAAAACCTGCCTTGACCAGGTTATGTTCACAGACTAAGTTACCATGGTAACAGACTTGGAGTGCGAGTTACCTCGCTTTATGAAATGGGCTTAACTTACTCCTTGACTTACCCCTTATCCGAAGGTTAATTTACCTCCCTTATTGAAATGGTTAATCTCTGGGTTTCCATCATTTCAGGCTTAACATACTAGAAGTGCTTTCAGATAACCTGCTTCGTGAAATCGACCCTGGTCTTGTATCTCACGTCAGGTTATGTACTCTCATTGTTTCCTAGTCAGGTTAGGTATTATTTGTTACTTTGTTTCTGATTTTGTTTTGTTCATTGCTTGGTCTTTTCCTCCTCACTAGAGTGATTTTGTGTTCACGTTTTGTAACTTTTGTTTTAGTGCCTTTTTTCCCTTTATGGGTGATCTTTGTTACTTTGAATAAATAATTATTATTTTGGACTGTTGTCTGAGGGGTCGCATTTGGGTCCTAGTCTTTGAGTTCTCCCATAGCCGTGACACTTTACAGTCATTTCTACCAGCAGCTATCAATGGCACAGATATTCGGGTATTTTGACACCTATTGGCATCAGCCTTTTCTTTTTAATCTAACGGCCGATAAGAGATCAATTTTAAACTCTGTTATTTTGGCTCTGATGCAGCCAAGGCGCTTCTCTGTCTGCAGTCAGTACTCTGTCTCCAGCATTGTCCCACCCACAGCACCATCAGGTAACAGCAATCAGCAGTGAAAGCTGTGCATGCACAGTGCTCAATACACACGGCGGAGAGGAGAGAAAGTTTGCGGAGTGGAGAATCTCCGGAGCGCCGGTTTTGAAGGTGTTAAGGCAGCAGACTCTCCCAAAATTGTAATAAATCGTCCCAGTTCTTGCTAAACTCATGACTACTAATGTTACTGTGAGGCCCAATACGTTTAGGGGCAGCTGTCTGTTCCTATGGATAAGCACTGATTATTAAAGTGAAGATGCTCTAGACTTTTAGTGTTTTTAATAGTTTAATCACTTGAAACAAGTGTGTGTGTGTGTGTGTGTGTGTAGACCACATGAGAAGCTGCAGAAACTGACAGCAAAGCACTTGGTGACAGGCAACCCCAATGTTCGGATTCACAGATGAAATTCAGATGCTCTCTGTGGTCCAGCTCAGAGTCTACAATGCAACACACCCCACTGATCTCTTTACATTATTCATCCAATTCACCTAAACACAAATGAAATAGAGTGAGAATTCCTCCAGAGTCATCAGTTCCCTGAGGCTCCTTCTCCTCATGCAGTTCTTTTCAACCCTCCACATTTTTCCATCAACACATGTAAACATGTTTATTGACTGATGGTCTGATCTGATTTGTTTTTATTTATTAACAGCCTCTTCAGTCTTTAGTGTTGACTAGACAGGAGTCTTCTGCCTCCAGTGGTCACTGTCGAGTAACTATGGAATGGCACACAGCACTGACAATAATACTGATGTTCACACTGACATTATTCCACATTACTGACTTATTTTAGCTTCTAATGTTCACTGTCTGATAATGACTCTCTGTGGCGATCACACATTATTACACTGCTATAAATACTGATGTCTGACTGATGGACAAATAATCAAAGAGTTTACTGCCCTCCAGTGGTCACACTGACAAGGTCCAACAGCAGCGTGCACAGTGGTGCAGTGGTTAGCACTGTTGCCTCACAGCAAAGGGGTTCAGGTTTGAACCCCTTCTGTGTGGCCTTGCGTAATGCCTCGTGGAGTTCTCCATGTTACTTCTGGGTACTCCTCCACAATCATGCATGCATAAGAAGCACTGGCCGAGGTGTGAGCGTGCATGTGTCTGTTCCCTGTGTGCCAGCCCCTGTAATTGACTGGCGCATTATGCATCTGTGATTGATCATGCACTGTCCACGGTGTGTACCCTGCCAATCGCCCATATAGTCAAATAGATAGTCTAGCCCCCGCTGAATTTTTCTGACGGATTGCTGTAGAAAATGAATGAATGAATGTACCAATCATTATTGATGACATCAGCAGGAAGATGAGGACTGGTCATAGTTTGAATAATGTTTCATGTATTATTCCATCCATGTTTTTAGCATAAGCAGATACTCTGTAAAAAATGTTTACAGCTAAAAGGAGGTTAATGGAGGTTGTGTACTGTGTAAAATAGCAACAAAGGTGGCACTGGACATAGCCTTAAAACATGAAAAACAGGGTGAAACCAGGCATACACGCAAAAAAGACACATGAATTTGAAAAACAACTTTAAGTTTGTTTAGTCAAACTTCAGCTGCTGATTTTCACTCATCTTGTTTTTTTTGTTGACTTTTAAAATTGATATAGAATTCAGGCTCAAACTCTTCATAGGAGTCAGGAGCTTCTAACTCTGTGAACTTCTGGAAAGACAGGGTTTGACAAGTTTCATTGTTTGCTTTATCAGATCTTTCAGATAAACTGTGGCAGCATTTTTAGTTTGAACTGAATCAGCTTTAGTTGTCCCAAGATCTCAGAGAAAGACAAAATAACTGATGTTCACAATGATGCTTTTAATGTGAAAGGACAAGATCATGATTAGAATCTAAAAAAGTCAGTAACATTTTTCTCCTGTGGCTAATTGTAGTCGTCATCTTAAAGGACTGAAGAGGCAAGAAGTTTATGAATCATTTAGGAGTTTAACAAATAAACTGGGCTTTAATACGTTTGAACTTGAAAAGCTGTGTGTGGAGGACAGAGACAGATACTGATGTTTCTTATATTTTTATTTGATTGTTTATCGTTTGATATCCTTTCTCAAAAAACATCTCTTGTTTTCTAAAATTCTTCATTTTCAATTTGGAATTGGTCCATCCAAAGAATTTCATGGAGATTTCAGATGACAGTTCTTTTCGATTCTAATTTCACGTGTTAGATTGGAACTATCAGTTCAACAGAGAGAGAGTTTTTCTGCTTGTGATAGACTCTCTCTGCTAATTCTCTACACAGAGACACTGGAGGAAAATAGACGACCAGAACAAGAGCCCAAATCCAGGACATACATGAGGTCCAGTGAATGTAGTGTTGAAGGTGTAGAGGTGGATCAGTGAGTCAGAGGAGACTCTGCAGAAGGCTGACAGAGAGCCAGCAGACATGTCCATTACACTGCTACTCGTGTCAGAGACAGAGGAATATGATGAAGAGGAGAGAGAGACAGGTGTTGGCTTGTATTATTGTGCCAAACAGCAAAATCACCATCAGGAGCAGACTCAGGACCCCAGGACTGATCTATTCCTCCAACAAACAGTTTTCCTAGTCTCTTCTCTCTGATTCCTCCAGTAACTCATCGATAAGCAAACCTCTCTCTCCACACTCGACCTCCCCAGTACCAGGCCACTCAGTCAGACCATTATTACACAGCAGCTAGAGGCTACTTTGTCAAATCTGTTCTGATGGATCAAGATATGACTGATCCTCCTTCACACGCTGCACACCTTCCTGTTGTTGTCAGACAGTTTGACTCTTTCCGTTTATTGGTGTTTGTGTCATGGTGAAGTCTACAGAAAATTGATGAGAGAAGAAGGACAACACAGCTGCAAAGTATTGATCTATCACCTGACTGGCTGATTGACACTTGATGGCTGAATGAGCTGACGGTTTTCAGAATCGAAATGAAAACACACTTACCTTCCTCTCGACCTGGTCTCATTCGCATCGGACTCCACCAGGCTCCACCCTGAAAGGAGGAGAGGGGGTCAGATTAAGCAATGTTCTTCTTTCAACGTGCAAACATGGACATGCTGTAGCTCTCATACACAGATGGTTTGATTATTCTGTTCATTCAGCAAAGAGACAAAGAGCCTGGAGTCCTTATCTTGGGAATTATCACATGGAGCAGGGAGGTGACATGGATAAGATTTCATTATTTGTGTTTCTCCATTTGATATCACTTTATTGTCCAGACACACAACAAAAGATCTCAGAATGACAAGATCAAGGATGTCAGAGAGGTTCAGCTGATTGTTGATCATGGATATTTTTTTTTTAGAAGGACAGGAGACATGGATCGAAGATCTGATTTCTATTTCCTCCTTGGTTTGAGAGACTGGCAGATGAATATCTCTTGACCGGTCCATAGATGGTATTATTATTGATGGGACTCGTATCTAGTTATCCAACAGGGGTCGAGCTCAAAGACTCTAAACTGCACGACAACAAAAATTCAGAGGTTGGAGAATAAAGGCAGGGTTACTATATCAGGCAAGAGAGTCGGTACATAGTGAAGTCAGTAGAAATAGTGGATAACACTTTTGACTCTACTCGCTAAGAAAGGCGAGCAGTGGAAACAAAAGAGGGCTTATTCTCCTGGTTTGGCTCACAAGCTTCAGAAAGCAAACATACAGCTTGAATCTGAAAAGGATTTGCCCGTTCCACCAAATTGGAAGAATGATGAATAATAGGTATGAAGCTGCCAAACAGTGGATTTTGATGGCTTTATACCTATGCTTTCAAATCTTAGTTAATGTTAAAAATAAAAAGTTAAATTTGGGGCAATTAATAAATTTCGTAGTAGCACTGCGTGCAATGTCAGACGCCATGTTCATTGTTTGGTAGCTTCACACCATGCATCATGTATTGACATTAAAGTAGCTGTAATTAAACCTTTTCTTTGACAGCCTACTCTTGATCTGGGTGTTTTAGCCAACTGTAGACCTATATCTAACCTTCCCTGTCTCTCTAAGATCCTTGAGAAAACAGTGACTTCCTTCATAATTAAAGTTCATTTCAGGATTTTCAGTCAGGATTTAAAGTCCATCATAGCACAGAGACAGCATCAGTGAAGGTTACAGATGATCTTCTAATTGCCTCGGTCAAAGGACTTGTCTCTGTACTTGTCTTGTTTTTTTAGTTCTGCATTTGACATCACTGACCATCACATCCTATTACAGAGACTGTAACATCTAATTGGCATTAAAGGAGTGATCTAAGTGAAAGTCTGAAATCATTTTAGAGCAGACCTTGACTTTAATGCTCTGCAAGGCGGTTCCTGTTCTGAAGTGCAACCAACAGGTTACAGAGAATGTGTCATGACACTCTATGAAGGTGATAGAATGTTTTAGAATGATTACTGTTGACCCCAAAGGAGTTATGTTTCTCAGTAGGTACTGTAGCTGCTGGCATCTTCTGGGGATCTCCTCCAGTGTTAGCAGTGAAAGTGAAGAATATCAAATATTGTTCCCAGATATTGGATTGCACTCCTCCACTATCTCTGTGGCCTCCCGTGGACTGTGCTGACAGATGTTGTAGCCAGCTTCCTCTGCTTCCTAGAGAAAGTCACCACCATCTCCTTTTCTTCTCCACTGTAGCTCAGGTGCAGGTTGTTGCACAGATGACACTCTGGGTCGATGGATCTCCAGTGATGTATAGAATAAGGCAGAGGAGAGGACACAGCCCTGGGGGGGCAACGGTGGAGGTGAAGATGAGGTCTGGAGGTGTTATTGACCAGCACTCTCTGTAATCTTTTTGGTCAGAGTTTGCAGTCAACAGTTAGTTGCTCGAAGCTTGAGTGGAAAGCAGTGTTAATAGTTTCTCTCTGCGAGGATGTGTGGCTGTAAGGTCTTAAATGCAGGGAAATCTGCAAAAACGGTTGAGCTGGTATCTGTTATTCCGGTGAACAGTGTCCATTAAATTTTAGCATCAGCCACCCCCTGTCTCTACGCGGTATACAAGCTTTGGAAGGTCCATCAGTGATTTCCTTGGTGATGTAGTTCTTTGTGACCTCTCCATGGCTTTCATTACCAGGAGGTGAGAGCCAGTGGCCTGAGGTCTTTTAGAGCTTTAACAGAGCTCTTTGGAATCTGGGACCACTGTAGAATGCTTCCACAGCTTTCTTGAACTGTGCTGCCATTGGCGATGGATCTCTGGAAACAGCAGCTGCGCGGCACCTCCTCCCAGCTGCTTTGCACGGTGGCATAAGACATGTCTGCTGATGTTGTCAGTGACCAGGTGTTGTGGTTGTTTTGGTCTTCCTCAGAGCTTTTACACCTCACCTTGCTGTGCTAAGGGAGATAAAGGTTTTCTGTTTTGGAGATGTTGTCTGTTTCAAATCTGGAAAGAGAAGAGTTGAGGTCATTGGGGGGAGGCGGCTGGGCTGCTGCCTTCCCACCTGGATAGTCTTGCAGTGTGTGTGTATTATTTACAGCAGCCATGTTCTTAATCCCCTGCCAAGCTGAGCATAGATTTCCTTCAGTGAATTTATTCCTCACCTTGGTCTTACACGCTGTCTTGGCTTTCTGATGGCAGCTTGCACCTCTCTGTTCACCTCCTTTTTTTCAGATTCAGATTCCATGCTGTCAGATATTCATTCTTTCCTTTTTGTTGAGGATTTCCTTAAGTTCTTTGGTTATCCAGGGTTCTGTTGTTGGGGAAAGATGTATGACCCCGTTTGGAAAATGATGTTGTCCACACAGAAAGAAATGTGATGGCAACCGCGGCATCCACTTGCTCGGCTGATGTCACTGGGCGGTACCAGAATGTTGTCCCAGGCTGTGTTCTCCAAGCATCCCTGCAGAGTGGATGATGCTATCATTAGTCCGATGCTTGATATTTTTTTACAGTCTCTCTATTCTCCTTATAGGGACGGGGTGTAGGCTTGTTGCCAACAGGATGGTGTGTGGTGGTCCTTGCAGAGCTTGAGAGATGGAAGAGCAATAGACTTATATGCATTGGGGTAGATCCATAACATTTATCCAGTGTTTTCTTTGAGTCAAGATGTCGTGCAGGTGATGTACTGCTGGAAATCCTGTCAGTGATTTGTCAACAGTATATCAGTCACCCAGTGTTCTGGAAGAGTCTGGTGGACAGGAGTTCTAGTCTGTTTACAGTGTCCTTATGTGCCCAGTAGCTGCAGTGGCATTTTAAGTTCTGGGATGAACGTCAAACCAGGGATGAAGTAGAAGAGCTGAGGGAATTCCCTCAAGGATAGGGCGCTAAGAGAGATGGCCAGAAGCTCAATGGCGCCTGGCTTTGCACAGCGTTCCTTCCCACCCACGCATCAGTGAGCACTCAGCGCAGTGTTTGATACGTGAGAAACAGCCACACCTCCGCATGTTGCTTCCTGGTATGCGCCCAGGCCCCAGTTGAGTCGATCTGGGGCAAATCAACAAGGTGCAGCTGTCATCACCGTCATTATTGCTGGTCAAGCTTCGTGAAAGCAGCACTGATGCAGGCTCCTATATCCGCAAGTGGTTAATAATGTTTCCTGCAGCTTGTCCACATTATTGTTTGGCCAGAGAATATATTCATCACGGGCTGAATCGTGGGCCACCATTACCATTTTCACGTGGGCCCACGCAGAGATTTTTAAAGGTCTGAGCGCCCGCCTGACCGGAAACTACATTTCCTACAATGCTTGTTTACCAGATACCTGGCTAAGTGACCAATTACTACGTTACATCGGCAGTGTTTCCACATCATGGCAAGGGTGGAATTGAGAAATACCAATGATCTCCAAAATGTCTATGAAGAGAAAAGTTGATAAGCAGATGGAAGAATTGCTCAAGCAGAATGGAAGGTTTAATACGCGTTTGTGCTTCTAGGAGAGATCGGTATGTTCTTTTGTGTAAATTATGAGGCATTGTTGGTTGTCAAAGAGCGCAACTATGCTTACTCTTCTGACAATCAAACAGAGAGCTACACCCAAAGCTATCTTCAAGAAAAGCACAAATTGCTCAAGAATTGTATGTAACCACATGTCGTCAGAGCAGAGTGTGTTCTCAAAACTACAGCCAAAAACAATGCAGTGAAAGTTAGATGACATTGTGGTTGAAGAAATCACGCCTGCAAGTTTTTTCTTTTCAGAGGGAGGCTTTTAAAGCAGTGTATGTTTGAAGGTCTGTGGAGCAGGTGTGTCCCCACCAGTTACAGACTTTTAAAATGCCAATTATCAAAGAAACAACGAGCGGATCAGAAATATGAACTATAAAATCTCAAACACAACTATTGATGAGACAAGAAAAATGAACTGTCACGCTTCTGATAACGATTGCATTAACCAAATCAGCTTTTGTGGGCAATGAAGGATGATATTGTGACTAACAAGTGGAAAGTTACAGGAACTTATTTGAAGGTAATTAAATTCAATTATGTCTGGAATGTTTTGCTGATGTGGGTTTGGAGCACGGACAAGCGATTTGTATGTATTGGAGAGGAGCAAAGTCCTTGCCGATTACTTGATTCTGTGGCATATTGTTCTTCTTTATGTAGAGTAAGGGAACTCCTTGTCTCAAATTGTCGGATCCAAAGTGCATGTGACTTTGGTATGCGTTGTGTGACATAATCATATCTCGCATCAACTGAACTAGAAGAAGCCAGGACTCAAACAAAGTCATCAATACAGATGTTCGACACGATTTCCAGCTTTCCAAAATGTAAATTTGACCTAGGATGCGAAGGTGAAACAGGACACAATCTTGTCCACTTTCCTGTTTGTCAGAGTAATGTCAGCCCATACTTCCTTTTAGAGAGATTCTTTTTCATATGTGCTCAGGCTGACAACCAAATTGGAATACAAAGATCGAGTTTGACTCGCGCTTTTCTGACTTTAGCATACAGCAGTCTGGCTTTTGACATCTTTACCAATCCTTTTCACTACTCTGGGACGCTCTGGGCGCTTGCACCCAAATACCTTTTGGGATGGAGTCAGGGAAGCACCCCATCTGTGTGAAATAGACAAGCTTTCCATATACGAATTCTAACAAAACAAGCACAGATCACACCTCACTGATGATGAACCTCCATGCTGTTCTCCAATGGATTACCCCTTTACAGGACCTGAAACCAGACATTGATACACTGGCAGCTGTGGAAATCGATGTCAGATATCTGAATAGAATTCTGGCACTAAACCAAGAAGAAGAAGATAACTAAACCAAGGTGTGTAATTGCATGGATTGTGCTTGGTATTTGTTTTGTGTTTACCAGTGCTGTTTCTGTGCTATGATGTACTCTAAATCCTGACTGAAAAACTTCAAACAAACCGTTCCTATGCAGATGGTCACACAACTGAGTTGCAACAGCTTTTTCAAGAAATTTAAAAGTAAAGGGGAGGTTGGACATAGGTCTATAATTTGCTAAAATGCTTGACAAATATCTACAGAAGCACTCTTATTCCCCAGATGTTTTGCGGTGCATTGTTGTAAATTCAAATGTTACTAAAGAATGATGGATAAAAGAGGGTTCTTGAGGAACACTGTCAAATATTCAGCTTCTGTGCCATAAGTCGAGTACAAGATCAAGAGTGTGGTTAAAACAGTGAGTTGGTTTGGCTAGGGTTTGGTTTTGCAAGAAGCCAATTGAGTCTAATATTGAATAGAATGCAGTTTTAACCCTTATATGGTGGCTACAGGTTTGTGGGACCCATTTTCAGTTTTTATCAAAAAGAAAATGATACAATTAATTGTTTTTTCAAACTCAGACTTCATTGGCCTTGGCTCATTTTACTTTCTGTGGTAGAAGAACACATCTGCAATGACTACACACTGTAGGCCTCCCTTACACATTTATATTACTTACAGGGGTGTTCAGGGTCCTCTGGACCGGGGGCTAATGAAAGTGTGAAATTGTAGGTCCTGTGTACCATCACTCTGTCCTCCACCTGTCTGGGTCTGCTGCTGGTGTGTGCGTGAGTTTTGTGTGTCTGCTCAAGCTAGATTTGCCATCAGGACAGTTTGGGAACAGGTCGTTACGCCTCACCCTGTTGTACAACCATGGCCTAATGTCACCATTGATGAGCAGCTGTTTGCAGGGGCTGCTGCCTCTTTATGGCAGTATATACCATCTAAACCTGCACAATGTTTTATAAGAATCTGGACTGCCTGTGATGGCACTTTACTCATATGCTTGGAACTTACAAATCATGTCATGTCATCATCTGCTGCTTATCTGGGTCAGGCCCAGGTCACGGGAGCTACTGCTGCCCAGACCACAATGCACCAAAAAGTCTATGGCACCTCCCACGGGTGGTGGGCCCATAGAGGAGGTGCTGCCTGGAGAGTGGGGTTCAAACCCACGACCCTGGAAAGACTGAGTCTCATGCTCTACCAAATGAGCTAACTGGGTGATTAAAGACTCACAAGTCTACACAGGAAAACCTGATGGAGGAGCCCCTGAGAAAATCGTTTGAGTTGTCCTGGACATGACTCAAGGGACTCCAGTGGACACAACATCACATGCAACAGTTTTTTTACCTACTTTAAGCTGGGGAAATAGGAAGGCTCCCTAAAGAGGAAGCTGACCATGGTGGGAACAATACTGAAAGACAAGTCTGAGCTCCCACCCCCAATCAAGCACGACTACAAAAAGAACAGGCCTGTCAATTCTTCCAAGTTTGTGTACAGGCCCAAACCCGCCCCTGGTATCCTATGCTTGTTAAAGAAAGGCAAGAATGAGGTACCTATAGGTACACTGAATAGGGATGGGATAATCTGTGTCCAGGAGCATCAAAACAGGAGATCTTTTTCATTATTCTAGGTTGCAGCCAGCAAACAACAAAAAAGAAGCCCTATAAGCGTGTGGACCCAGAAAAAACAATATACATACTATCAAGCTTAAGAAGTACATATGCAGCACAATACAGTAATATGTTGATTATAACAGATTTTTCTTTTTAGTACTCTTTAGTGAAACAAAAACAAACAACACTTTAATTTATATGTGATCTAACAAAGGTAAAGGGCAAATATTAACCATATATGCCTGTTTTATATTAAGCTTGTACTGATGATGAAGCAAATATCTATTGAGTATTTTACATAAAATTGTTTGTGTTGGAATTATACTACTACAATAAGTTACGATATTGTTATTTACATGAGTGCTCTATTTGGTCTGAATTTAATGAAATAAGTAAAGTTCCTTTGATATTACTAATATTGAATGAGAAGAAACACCATTTTCATTAGTTTAATATTTATTATCCCAAAAATTTAGACAATAACAAGGATAAGTTCTCAAATAACAAAAATTGACAATGTCAGTAGTAGGGATGCACCAATATTCTGCCACTGAAAATTTTCAAGAGGGGTGCATCTGCAAAGAATTTCTCCACGCCAGGTTTATTTATCACCTGAATCCAAACATCTCGATCGCTGTGCTGAATATGAGAGGAATGCAGCACAGAAAAGAAAAAATCCCTCCGAAACACCCTCCATGTCTGTGGCGGATGTTTTTTTAAAGGCAAGGAAGTTTAAAACATGCGCTGCAATTCCTGGTGCATTTGTTGTTGTTAAAGGCCTACGGTTAACATATGGACTATGGCAATCTTTGTTTTGATACACTATTGTATGTATGTATGTATGTTGTAGGCCTACAGCGAAAATTTTAAAATGCACTTGACTTATATGCACTTTGTGTTTTTATGAGAGAACATATTTAATTTTACAGTCTTGTTTAAATTGATTTATTCTTTGAAACATTCATATTAATTTATGTAATCGCAATGTCTTGCAATTTTCGTGAGGTTAGTACACAGTCATAGCCATAAATGCAATGGTTCTAATAATTGGCATAATAATTTCTTTCGGTGTTTCGGTTTTCAGCCTTGGTTTCCTCATTTTCGATTTTTGGTTTCAGCCAAGAATTTTCATTTCGGTGCATCCCTAGTTGCTGCAATGACAGCTGACAGCAACGCCACGTGGGTGGGTTTATCATCCAGTCTCTGCTTCAGCTATCCCAGACGGTTCTATGGGGTTCAGGCCGGACATTGCTGGCCATAACAAATGAGGCACCACTTCTGAAGTCAAGCTGTGATAATACTGGCATCGGCGTGGTGGAGCATCATCATCCATGAACAGAAAGTTGGGGGTGTGCTGGCAGAATTGGGGATGATGATGGGTCTCTATGATGTCCTTGAGTAAGAACGCGGCAGACTGAGCCATCTCTCCGTTCAAAGCGAACCCTGGGGACCGTGGTTGACCTCAGCATGTCGCTTCTACCTGTAGCTTTGTTGACCATAATTTCTGTGCAAGGTGACCCAACACTCATCAGTATGAACAGGACGGTAGACTACTGCTGCATTGTCCAGGTCAAGGCGGTCTTGTGCCCACGCCAAACGTTCATGGCGGTGTTTTTGGTATCAGTGGAGTCTCCCAACGGTCGCCTGGGTATCAAGCCAAAGCAATTGGAAGTCTGTTCACTAATGGTTTATCTGGAAACCCTAAGTACCCCCTCACTTCTCAAATAAGCGGATCTGCAGCTGTGTGGCGGTTGCATAACGATGTCTGAGTGTATAGGTCATATAGGGTACTGGTCATCGCTGTGGTCTATCACTTATGGGGCTCCCCACCCTGGAGTCTGTCATGAGCTCTGCCAGCATTTCAGGTTCCTGATAGAAGTCTGCTGATGACACTTGAGACACAATTGTTCCTGAAACAAATATCTGACTGCCTGCCACCTAATTCGGCATGCGCATGGTGGCCAGGTGGCGCTACTCATCTGTTAAGTGACGTGGTGTTCATGGCTGTTTGAATGATGATCTTGAAGATGACTTACTGGTATTACCAGCTTTTATACTGAACAAAAATGTTGGAAATTGATGCCACATTGAAAGGGTTTGTCTTTTAGTATTTTTTGGTATTGGCCCCAATATGTAAGGCACACTGTACACAGTAGAGACCATTACGTGGAAAACACAAAATGAGGTGTGTCTATCACCCCAATACAATTGCCTCCCCTATCCCAAAATTCTCTGAAGTGAAACAAAGCGCCGTGTATGCATGACATCCACTGAGTCTCTCACAAAATCCCTAACTTATTGTGAGTAGTGTAAAAATGCAGCAAGGTCCACTAGACTTCCATGAACACTGGCTGAGTAACAAAAAATATGATCACCACACAAAGGGTTAAAGGCGGCTGCCATTGTGGCTATCTATATGAATATTAAAGTCACCCACTAAATTGCTTTATCTGTAGTGAGTACAAGATCAAGGGTGTGATTAAAACTGAGTTGGTTTGTTAACATTTTGAAAGAAAGCCAATTGAGTCTAATACTGAATATAATGCAGTCTTAAGGCTGTCATTGTCAGTATCTACATGAATAAAAAGTCACCCACTATAATTGCTTTATCCATAACAAGCACTAAATCAGATAAAAAATTCAGTGAATTCAGACAAAAAACTCAGTAAACCTTATTGGGCAGCAGGTGGATGATACACCACAAGCAAATAGGACTGGTTTTCCAGGTCTTCCAATTTGGATGTGAGAGGCTGAGGTAAGGTTTTCAAATGCTTAGCTTCAGGCTTAGGTCTGGGGATTAATTAATTAACTTGAGTGAGTAGAATTGCCACCACTCCTCCTCCCTCGCCCAGCCCTCCTGAGGAATGTGATAATTTATAATGACTGGCAGGGCTTGACTCATTTAGACTGACATATACTTCCCCTGCAGCCAGGTCTCAGTAAGACAGAATAAATGAATCTGAATGCGGATACTCCATTATCAAATTATTTACTAACAGAGATTTAGATAAGAGAGATCTAAAGTTTAATAGCCCACATCTAATTGTAGGTGTTTTAGCTTCAGACAATTTGATAGTATTAATTTTTTTGAGATTTTTAAGTGAATAACGCCCTAAAATAAATGCCTTTTTGGTTTATTCACTTTTTGTTGGACGGGAGCAGACAGTCTCTATAGGATAAAAAGAATTGTTGGAATGATGGTAATCATGGAGGACTGCAACTCTGCCTCCTGGTCTCAGCTCTGGAATTGTCTTGACTTTTGATTGTCTATTAAATCTGCCATATTTCTAGATATGAGAGCTGAACTAGCCAAAAGTGGGATAGATGCTGGCTCCTAACTGGTATCAGCTTTTCCCAAAAAGTTTTTCCAGTTGTCTATAGAATATTATCAGCCGCTTGCTGGACACCCCAGCCATCAGACGGAAATGATGACATATCATCACTAGTCGTCCGTCAGACGGGCGCCCAGAGTAGAAAACTTCGGAGTCAAGAGCATTGTTTAGGTATTGTTACACAATCGATTTCACATTAATTTTATTGACCTCAGATTAGCATGATCGAGTGTCATCACATACGGCGTGAATAACAATCTTACCAAATCTACGTGTATCTTTGGCCAGCAGTTTTAAATATATAAATCGGCGTCACCTACTCTGGCCCCAGAAATGCGACCCCAGTCCTTTAGTTATTTTTGTAATTAAGCTGAGTCTCTAACTCACATTTGACCCTTCACCCTTGACTCTGCTGCCCTCTGAAAAAGAAAGTCATTAATCAGGAGGAAGCTGGCTCCATGGTGGTATGATTCACAAATCGTTACATTTTTAAAGCAGATATCATTTGTGCTGGAAAGGAAGTTGTTATCCACTAATTTAGAGGAATTCCGCCTAGCCTGGAAAGACAGCTTCAGAACAAGTAAATAAGCTCTTCTGCAAGGCAAGAACTGCCTATTATTCATCATTAATAGAGGGAAAACAAGAACAACCCTAGGTTTCTTTTCAGCACTGTAGCCAGGCTGAATAAAGAGTCCTTGCTTTTTGTTGAACTATGCATTCCTCTAGATATTAGAGAAATAGAATCCATCTTATCCTGCCTACACCTGTTAATGATGTGGGTGTATCAAGAACAGTAACTTTAGAAATGTCTGCCAGTCCTGATTTGTCGTTAGACAGTTTTCTCTCCCATAGACCTCGCTGAGTTGTCTTCAATAGTTTCTAAATCTAAATCCATCAACATGTCTTTTGGATCCTATCCCAACCAGACTTCTTAAAGATGTGTTGCCTTTGATTGGCACTTCCATATTAGGGACTCAGATAAATCTCTTTGGGGAACAGGATATGTTCTACAGGCTTTTAAGGTTGCAGTTATCAAACCTTTACTTAAAAGCCTTCTCTGGACTCTGGCATTTTGGCAAACTATAGACCTATATCCAATCTCCCTTTACTTCTAAAATTCTGAAAAGGCTGTTGCAACTCAGTTGTGTGACCATCTGCATAGGAGCGGTTTGTTTGAAGTCTTTCAGTCAGGATTTAGAGTTCATCATAGCACAGAAACAGCACTGGTGAAAGTTCAGACAATGGACTCATCTCTCTATACTTGTCCTGCTAGATCTTAGTGCTGCATTTGATGACAATTATTGATCATAATATCCTATTGGATAGATTGGAACATGTTATTGGATTAAAGGAACAGCACTAGGGCTGGTTTAAATCATATATCTATCAGATAGATACCAGTTTGTTCAAGTTAATGATGAGTCCTCCATATATGTTCAGAGTAAGTCATGGAGTTCCACAGGTTTCTGTGCTTGGACCGATATTGTTCATCTTATACATGCTTTCCCTAGGCAATATTATCAGGAAGCATGGAATAAAATTTCCGTTAAGGTATGCGGATGATACCCAGCTATATTTATCTTATGAAACAGACGTAAACAGATCAGCTAACCACACTTCAGGGGGATGTCTTAAAGACATAATACCAAAAGCCCGATGACCTGTAACTTTCTTCTTCAATTCAATAAAACTGAGGAGTTGTTATTAAATTTGGTCCAAACAATTCCTCAAGTAATAGCCATTCTAATCATATAGTTTACTCTGGATGGCATTAATTTGGCCTCCAATGCACTGCTGAGAGAAACCTTATATTTATTATTTGGTCGAGATCCTGTCCTTAACTCACATATAAACAAGTCTCTAGGACTGCTTTCTTTCACCTCAAGTAATATCAGTAAGATTAGGAACATTCTGTTCGCAGAGTGATGCTGAAAAATTAGTCCATGCTTTTGGTTACTTCTAGGCTGGATCACTGTAATTCTCATTATCAGGATGTCCAGTTAACTCTCTAAAAAGCATCAGCTGATCCAAAATGCTGCAGCGTAGAGTACTGACTGAAATTACAAGAGAGATCACATTACCCTGTACTAACTTCTCTTCATTTGGCTTCCTGTAAAAATCCAGAATTGATTTTAAAATCTCTCTCCTTACATATAAGGCCCTCAATGGCCAGGCTCTTTCATATCTCAAAAGAGCTGATAGTACCATATCATCCCAACAACAAGATTGCCCGTTCCCAGAATGCAGGTTTGCTTATGGTTCCCAAAATCTCTAAAAGTAGAATGGGAGGCCGAGCCTTTAGCTATCAGGCCCCTCTCCTATGGAACCAACTTCCAGGTTTGGGTTCAGAGCAGACACCCTCTCTAATTTTAAAAGCGAAGCTTAAAACCTTCTTGTTTGATAAAGCTTATAATTAGTTGTAGTTACAGTCCTAGAAGCTTATGACTAAACCTATAGTTAGTCACAATTATTTCTATAGACACTGTTACAGTTAAGGATTGGTCCTGGCTCCACCCACCTGCTGCTGTTTATTGTCTACAATGATCCATTTCTAACACATGTTTAATGTTCCACTCTGCTACAGATACATTTTGGATTAATATTCTATGCAGAATGTAAATAATTACCAATTATGACAGTTTTTTGCTTCTGTGCTCTGTTTCCTATCATAACTGTAATCTGCTGAGCACACAGTATCCACTAACTGTTCACTAACTGTAATCTAAATGCTGGCCCTCTAACATTGTCCATTGCCAACCCTGTTTGTATTATGCTGCATGTCCTTCTCCCCCTCTCCTCCATTCCTAGCTGTCCTATCTTCCTCCTTTTCCTCCTTTCACCCAGCCCAGCCATCAGCAGGAGGGTCCCCCATATGAACCAGGTTCTGCTCAAGGTTTCTTCCTGTTCAAAGGGAGTTTTTCCTTGCCACTGTCTCCTTAAGTGCTTGCTCTGGGGTCAGGCTCTGGGTCTCTGTAAAGCGCTTTGAGACAATTTTGATTGTGGAAGGCGCTATATAAATAAAAAATTGAATTGAATATATCAGCTTTATCCACATGCTAACCAATGAGGAGTTTCTACATTGATGATCATCTTTCATTGGCTCTGATCCAAATCTTTGTGTTTATTCTCAACAAGTTGGAGACATGACAGTTAAATATGGCCACAATCTGTAATAAACGAACATGTACAGTCAAAGAGCCATAAGTATTTGGACAGTTAGACATATTATGTTCTTCAGGCTCTCAGCACATCTACTTTGAAAATATAATAATGGGATACTACAGTCAATGACTGCAAAGGATTTTACACTCAAATAATAAATCAGATAAGGTTTGTTTTCTAATTTCATGTGTATTTGTCCAATTACTTTTGGAACTACTAAGGCTGCTGAATCTCCCACACAGTTCTTTCTATATTGTTTTAATAGGCAAATCAATGTATCACGATTTTATCACAAATTCATTTTCTACAGTGAAGTTACTTTAGAACCAAACTATTCTCTATAACAAAACTTAGCCCTAAAGACAAAAAAGTCACCTCTTTCCACCATTTGCTACTTCTCTCATATGGCATGCTTTTTATCAATATCTTAGCCATTACCACTGGCTGGATATGTGATTGGCCTGGCTGTACAGCTCTCACCAAATTGTTTCCCGGATGCTGCCTCTTCAGGTGGTTAAAGAGGTTTGTTGTGTTGCCATCCCAAGCTCGAACCTTCCTCGGTGCAAACTTTGCAAATGACAGTTGTTTGGCGCTTTTGTCGCTTTGGAGAAAACCCAAACCAGTTCCATACGCAGTGTTGGGGAGTAACGGAATACATGTAATAGGCTGTTAACTGTAACTGTATTCCATTTGTTACAGTTTAAATATGTCTGTGAATGTTCTCATTCATCCAGGTCATAGTTCTTTCTTTGAAAATTGAATCGAAGGCAACTGGACATATGTTTGTCTGGGAAGGCGTTTAGCCTCTTATCCAAGGGCTTCATCAGTTCGTATGCATCGGTCTATCTAGTCCGCACTAGTCAGTTGCCTTCGATTCAATTTTCTCTAAGAAAGTACAGTTTAAATAGTGTTCAGAATACAAGTTACATTGTTGAAATCAATGTATTACTTTGATTTATACTTCTCTGTTTCTGCCAAGTTTATATTTATTTTCTAAATGAACGAAGGCAACCCGATGCATTTCCAAGAAGCCCCAACTCCAAACAAACGTAATAAACAAGCTTTCATTTGCCTGATCACTCAGTCAGAATGGAGTCGCGAGCTGGCAGAACAGAGCTGGGACAGGAATGCATTGGCCAAGACAGAAACGGTGCATTACATGTATTCTGTTACTCCCCAACACTGTCCATACAACTGAAGTGGAGTTCTTTTTGGGACCAACTCAAGCTTTCACTTTTTCGTTGTCGGCCATGGCTACCCACTACACCTAAAAAAAATATAAATACTGCTCAGCTTATGCGCCATGATTGGTTGGTCATGTTCACGCCGGCTGGCTGTTAGTTGCCCAAGGAAAAAAAAATTCTCATGCGCTGTAGCGCAATATAGAGCTGCAATTAATAGGAGTGTGCCCTATAGATCTATAATTAGATCTCTCCTCTGGCAGATCGTCAGCACTTTCTAACATCCTTCACGATCTAATATCGGCCATATCACACACCCCTAGTATTATGGCATACTGATTACAGGTATAAAGAGTAACACTACACAACCACCTTGAACTGTATGTCTTGACTTGATTCACAAGACCCGGTCTGAGTTTTCCTCTCTGCAGTATTAGACCCTCACATTGTTTTCACAATAGAAATGTGTAATATATTTTGTTACAGTTCTCATTACTTAGTATTAAGTTGAAATCTTGGTTTCATAGTGAAATAAAAGGTCACTGAAATTTTCTGTCATAGGTTTCACTGATGTCATTAACACTCCTGAGTAATCATCTAAAGCACTTTATAACAAAGCACAAGTGAGTTTGTATCTCAGTCAGAGTTCATATATGTTAAGCTGGATAAAAACAAAATACACTGAAAACCTCAAAAGATTGAATAAACTGTGAAAATCATTAGATATGGGCCTTAAACCGACGGGGCGCCAGGCGATCTCTTTTGCATATCAATTTTTAAATGCCGTAAAACTGCAACCACATAAGATAGAGCAATAATTCTTTTTGCATATTAAACCGGAGGAGTAACACTTACATATCAAACTTTAAACATGTCTCAGAGAGCTGTTCTCTTCCACAGAGGGTGTGTGCAGAAAACCAGTAAAAAGTCGCAAAAATCCATAAACAAGCGCACACAATAAAACTAGTATAATCCAGATAGCGGGTGTTCGTTTTGTTTTGTCTTGGTTTATAAATTTGAGTGTATCTCAAAAACTAGCCAGTGAATACACTCAAATTTATTGTGGTTTAAAATTATTTTGTGCAACTTTTTATATTTCTAATTTTGAGGGATACAGCTAAGACATCTCTGTATTTAGAAAAATATGTGGCACCACAGCAGGTAAAAATGTAAAATATGTTCTGGAGGATTTGGTTCTATGGCAGGTTTAAAAGGGTTAAAAGTTAACAACAAATGGGTTAAAAAAAAGCGAAGTTTAAAACAGGAATTAAAATGTATTCAAATAGTTTAATTTCATAGAGAGTTTAGTATGCTTCAATGTGTTTTTATTAATTTATTTTACATTAAAATGTAAAAATCTATTTTATTTTATCTTGTAATCTTCTAGGAGAAATGTACCTGGAGTCACATAGTGTAGTGAGTGTGGATTGGCTCACAGGGCCGTGCATGCAGTGATCATTGTGTCTCAGAGAAAAAAACTATATGGGGAGACCATGGAGGAGCAGTTTTCATTCGATGCAGAGTTTTCCTTTGAGAAGAGAGCCAGGGTTTGTGGACTAGAGTGTGTTAGGATTATCTGGAAGATAATCTGCCGGAAGACCAGTCTTTTTAACAGAACTTTGATTAAAAAGTTTTGAAATGTTTGAGGACATAGTTAGCTGCTCGTTGCTTACAGCGAAATAGAGGGAAACATGGCCCGGATCTTGGCGCTGCTGCAAGCTAACATAACTGGATTTAAGTAGCCCTGCTTGGACTGTGTGACGCCGTTGGACTGTTTCTGGGTCTGGAAATGAGAGACAACAACCGAATGGCGCTCTGAGCTAGCCAGGATCGCTCAGAGTTCCTCTGGCCATGCTGGAATAAGACTGGGCCATCGGACTTTACCTCCTCCTGCTCTGGGTTGGTTCCTGAATCTCATGGAGAGTACTACCTGGATACACTTACTCTGGCATGGACCCGCGTTGCTCTGGAAAGGTACTGTGATCTTTATTTTTTTGCTCATTGCTTGGGTGAGTATGCACTGTGTTTTTGGGTCTCAATGCACACAAGCAACGATACAGGCCACCAACGGCAGGGGTTTAATTTAGCATATTTGAGCTAATCCGTACCGGGCTACTAAAGGGGTTGCATTGAGGTGTGTTTTGACAAAGAGACCTGTCAAGTCTCTTAGGTTAAGAACTAAGTTTACAGAGGTAGGAGTTTCCCAATTTCCCAAAACTAGAAATTTCACTTTGGAGTCAATCTGAGTTACTCGGCGCCCCGAGGCGAACATGTTTGCTCGCGCGTCGCTCTCGAATGCCATTTTTTTGTTGTTTTTAGCGTGCTTTTTTTACTTTCTGTACTGCACAGATGCCATGCAGGGTTTGCATACAACAGACAGGCATTACTTGACATTGCAAACTCGCACAGTTTCGAGTTTAGCGGATTTATACCACCAGATCTGCAACTCATTGTGCGACCCCATGACCACCACCACCACCACCACCACGAAGGCCCCGGCGCGCCGGCCTCTTGTGAGCTAGCTGACCCGAGGAGAGTGCTACGGAGACGGCGCCGCAAGAGAGGCAAGAGGGGAGGGCTCCACGCTAGACTGAAAGCCCGAGCAACCCGACCACCGCTACCCAGCCTCCTGCTAGCTAACGTGCGGTCTCTGGAGAACAAACTGGACAAGCTAAGAGCCAGGACTACATCACAGCGGGAAATAAGAGAATGCTGCGCTCTGATTTTCACCGAAACCTGGCTTTCAGAGAACGTCCCAGATTCCGCTGTTCAGCTACAGACTCACTCCATTCACCGAGGAGACCGGACAGCAGCCTACCGGTAAGGCGAAAAGGGGGCGTGTGTGTGTTTATCAACAACACGTGGTGTGAAGATGTACGGACTGTTCATCAGCACTGTTCGCCTGATGTGGAGTTTTGATGCTTAAGTGCCGTCCCTACTACCTACCAAGGAGTTTACATCTGTGTTTTTGGCGCGATCTACATCCTCCGAGAGCCAACTCTGCAGCGGCACTCGGCAAGCTCCACGACGTCATCAGCGCACTGGAGACGGCTCACCCTGACGCTGTCTTTATTGCTGCAGGCGACTTTAATCAGTGCAATTTACGGACTGTATTTCCCAAATACCACCAGCATATAGACATTCCCACCCGTGACAAGAACACTTTGGATCATGTTTACACCAACATAAAGGGTGCATACAGGGCCGCACCCGCCCCCCACTTCGGACACTCGGACCACATCTCTTTGTTCCTGTACCCGCCCACAGACAAAGACTCAAACAATCGAATCCAGTCACCAAACAGGTTCAGCTCTGGACACCTGAGACTGAGGGCACATTGCAGGACTGTTTTACTGCTACAGACTGGGATGTGTTCAAAGCTGCAGCCACTCTGGAGGACTCTTCTGTCAGTGTACAGGATTATGCTGACTATGTGACTGGGTACATTAGCACTTGTGTGGAGAACATCGTGCCCACCATCCAAGTCAGGAAGTTTCCTAACCAGAAGCCCTGGATAAACAGTCAGGTACGCCACATGCTGCGTGCTCGCTCCACTGCATTTACATCTGGCAATGAGGCTGAGTACAAAGCTGCAAAGTACGGACTGAGAAAGGCCATCACAGCTGCCAAGAGGCAGTACAGAGAGAAGCTGGATGGCTTCTATTCCACTGCCGACTCTGGGCGCATGTGGCAGGGCTTGCAGCACATCACGGACTACAGAAGCAGCACCAGTACCATCAGTGCCACAGACAGCCTGCCTGATGACCTCAATACATTCTACACCCGCTTTGAGACCTCCACCGCCCACACAGAGAGGAGGCCCACAGACTCTCAGACCACTACACCCCCCTCACCCCCACCAGTCGTCTCATCAGCCCAGGTACACAAAGCCCTGAGGAGGATCAACCCCATGGCGGCAGGACCAGACAACATTCCTGGACGAGCCCTCAGAGCATGTGCCAACGAGCTGACAGACGTTCTCACCTCCATATTCAATCTCTCCCTCAGCCAGAGAACTGTTCCCTCCTGCTTCAAGACCACTACCATTGTCCCCCTCCCCAAGAAGAGCCCCCCCCACCTGCCTGAATGACTACAGGCCAGTAGCACTCACTCCAATCATTATGAAGTGCTTTGAGAGAGTGGTGCTGCCCCACATTCAGAGCAGCATCCCGGCCACACTGGACCCCCTGCAGTACGCCTACCGGTCCAACAGGTCCACCTCAGATGCTATCGCCGCAGCACTGCACATCTCCCTCTCACACCTGGAGAATAAGGACTCCTACATCAGGATGCTCTTTATTGACTACAGTTCCGCATTCAACACGGTCATTCCCCACAAGCTCACACACAAACTGTTCTCCCTGGACTACACCCCTTCATCTGTGACTGGCTCCTGGACTTTCTGACTGGCAGGCCTCAGTCTGTCAGAATAGGGAAAAAGACTTCAGCCAGCATCATCACAAACATCGGCACACCACAGGGCTGTGTCCTCAGTCCCATCCTCTACACCCTGTTCACCCACGACTGTGTGGCCTCTCACAAGGACAACATCATCCTGAAGTTTGCGGACGACACCGCCGTGATAGGGACGCATCACTGGCGGGAACGAGGCAGCCTACAGGAGGGAGGTGGCCACTCTGGTGACATGGTGTGAGGACAACAACCTCACCCTCAACACAGACAAGACCAAGGAGATGATAGTGGACATGAGGAAGGAGAGGAGCCCTCATCAGCCACTACTTATCCGGGGTCTGGAAGTGGAGAGGGTGAGCAGCTTTAAATACTTGGGGGTCCACCTCAGCCACGACCTCACCTGGACACTCAACACCACACAGCTGGTGAAGAAAGCTCAGCAGCGGCTGTACTTCCTGAGGAGGCTGAGGAAGTTTGGCATGTCACCAAAGATCCTCAGGAACTTCTACAGCTGCATTGTTGAGTCCATCTTGACCAGCTGCATCACTGTGTGGTACGGCAGCTCCACTGCCATGGACCGCAAACGCCTGCAGAGAGTGGTGAAGACTGCGTCTAAGATCCCAGGACTCCTCTGCCCTCTCTGCAGAGCATCTACCAGCGCAGAGTCCACAGGAGAGCTGCCTCCATCATCAAGGACCCCACCCACCCACAACAAGGTCTGTTCACTCTCCTCCCTTCAGGCCGGAGGTACAGGAGTGTGAAGTGCAGGACCACCAGACTTAAAACTCTTTCTTCCCGTCTGCCATCAGACTCCTCAACAGCTGACAGGAGTCTGTAACAACAGGCTACAACAGGCTGCAACTTTTGCACATACCAACTTTTGCACATACTGACTGTTATTATTTATTACTGTTCTGCACCTTAATAACTGCACACATACTGCACTGTTCACATAACAGTTCTTTTGCACAGTCTTCACTCTCAGCTGAACTTGCACAACAGCTGATTTGTATATATCAGTACAGTTTATATTTTGTGTAACTTTTTTTTTTTCACTTATGCTCTTATTAATATTTTGTAAATACTATTATCTATTTTATTTACTTACAACGTTTTGTATGGCATTCTGGGTGAAGAGCAAAGTAAGAATTTCATTGTACAGGAAACCTGTTTCCTTACTGTGCAAATGACAATAAACCCTTTGAATCTTGAATCTTGAATGATACTGAGTCAATGACTGCAAAAGTTTTACACTAAATATTAAATCTGATCAGTTTGTTTCACTTCATGTGTATTTGTCCAGTTACTTTTGAACCACTAAAAGGCTGAATCTCCCACAGTTCTTTCTATACTGATGTCAACTAGTGCTGCCCCGATTAATCTAATCGCAATCGCGATGTCACGCTGTCGCATTACATAACGCATAAAAGACTGCGATTTAACGATTTAATGTAAACCAATGTGGAGTAATTGAGGTTGGGAATTTGGGGGTTTTTTTTTTTTTTTGGGGGGGTTTTTTTTTTTTTTTTTAAAAAATTTAAAAATTTTTTAAAAGGAAAACCCCAAAAAAAAAAAGGGGGCCCCCCCCCCCCTTTTTGGCCCCATTTTTTCCCCCCCCCCCGGGGGGGGTTTTTTTTGGGCCCCCCCCCCTTTTCCCCCTTTTTTTTTTGGGTTTGGTTTTTGGTTTTCCCCTTTTCCTTTTTTGGGGGGAAAACCCCGGGGCCCCCCCGGGGCCCCGGGGGGGGGGAAATTCCCCCCCCAAAATTTTTGGGGAAACCCCCCCGGGGGGGAAAATTTTTTTCCCCCCCCCCAAAAAAAAAGGGATTTTTAAAAAAAAAACCCCCCTTTTAAAAAAAATTTTTGGGGGGGAAAAAAAAGTTTTTAAAAAAAAAAAGGGGGGGTTTTTTTTAAAAAAAACCCCCTTTCCCAAAGGGGGAAAAAAAACCCCCCCGGGGGAAATTTTCCCCCCTTTTTTTTTCCCGGGGTTTTTAAAAAAAGGGGGGAAAAGGGGGGGGAAAAAAAAAAAAAAAAAAACCCCCCCCCCCCCGGGGGGGGGTTTTTTTTTTTCCCCCCGGGTTTTTTTGGGGGGCCCCTTTTTTTTGGGGGGGGGGGGGGGGGGGGGCCCCCCCCCAAAAAAAAATTTTTTTAAAAAAAAGAAATTTTTCTTTTTTTTTTTTAAAAAAAAAAATTTTTTTTTTTTTTTTTTTTTAAAAAAAAAAAAAAATTTTTTTTTTTTTTTGGGGGGTTTTTTAAATTTTTTTAAATTTTTTTTTTTAAAAAAAATTTTTTTTAAATTTTTTAAAAAAATTTTTTAAAAAAAAAAAAATTTTTTTTTTTTTTAAAAAAATTTTTTTTCCAATTTTTTTTTTTTAAATTTCTTGGGGAAAAAAAAAGGGGAAAAATTTTTTTTTTTTCCCCCCCCCTTTTTTTTTTTTTTAAAAAACCCGCCCTTTTTTTTTAAAATTTTTTTTTCCCTTTTTTTTTTGGGGTTTTTCCCAAAATTTTTTTTTTTAAAAAATTTTTTTTTTAAAAAGTTTTTTTCCTTTTTTTTTTTTTTTTTAAAAAAATTTTTTTAAAAAAAAAAAAATTTGGGGGGGTTTTTTGGGGGAAAAAATTGGGGAAAAAACCCTTTCCCCAAAAAAATTTTTAGGGGGAAATTTAAAACCCCGGGGTTCCCCCAAAAATTTTTTTTAAAAATTTCCCTTTTTTTTAAAAAACCCCCTAAAAAAACCCCCCGGCCCCCTTTTCAGGGGGGGGGGGTTTTTGGGGGGGGGGGCCCCCTTTCCCTTTCCCCGGGGGGAAAACCAAAAAAAAAATTTAAAAATTTTAAAATTTTTTTTTGGTTTTCCCCTTTTTTAAAAAAAAACCCAAAAACCCCCTTTTTCTTTTTTTTTTTTGGGGTTTCTTTTTGGTTAAAATTTAAAAAGGGGAAAAAAAAACCCCCCCCAAAACATTTTTAAAAAAAGGGGGTTTTTTTTTTTTTGGGGGAAAAGGGGGGGGAAAAAAATTTTTCCCCCCCAAAAAAAGGGAAAAAAAAATTTTTTTTTAAAATTTTTTTTTTTAAAAAAATTTTAAAAAAAAAAGGGGGGGGGGGGGGAAAAAATTTTTTGGGGGGGGTTTTTGGGTTCCCCTTTTTCCTTTTTTTTTGGGGGAAAAAAAAACCCCCCCAAAAAACCAAAAAAAGGGGGGAAAAAAAAAAAAAACCCCAAAGGGGCCCCTTTGGGGGTTTTAACCAAAAAAAAAGGGGGGGTTTTAAAAAGGGGAAAACTTTCCCAAAATTTTTTGGGTTTTTTTTTAAAAAAAAACCCCCCCCAAAAAAAAAAAAAAAATTTTTTTTAAAAAAGAAAAAAAAAAATTTTTTTTTTTTTTTTAAAAAAAATTTTTTTTTTTTGGGGGGGAAAATTTTTTTTTTTTTTTTTCTAAAAAAAAATTTTCCTTTTTTTTGGGGGAAAAAAAAAAAAAAAACCCCCCGGGGCCCCCCCAAAAAAGGGGGGGGGAAAAAAAGGGGGGGGGAAAAAAAAAGGGGGAAAAACCCCCCTTTTTAAAGGCCCCTTTCCCCCCAAAAAAAAATTTGGGGGGGGAAAAAAAAAAAATTTTGGGGGAAAATTTTTAAAAAACCCCCCAAAAAAAAAAAAAACCCCCCCAAAAAAAAACCCCCAAAAAAAAATTTTTTTGGCCAAAAAATTTGGGGTTTTTTCCCGGGGCCAAAAAAAAAATTTTTCCCTTTAAAAAAAATTTTAAGGAAAAACCCCATTTTAAACAAAAAACGGTTTTAAAAAAAAAAATTTTTGGGGGGCCCAAAAAAGGGGGAAAAAAGGGGGGGTTGGGGGGGGGGAAAAGGTTTTTTTTTTTAAAAAAAAAAAAAAAAAAAAAACCAAAAAAAACCTTTTAAAAAAAAAAAAAAAAAAAAAAAAAAAAACCCCCGGGTTTTCCCCCCCCCCCTTAAAAAAAGGGAAAAATTTTCCCCCAAAAAAAAAATTTTTTAAAAAAAAAAAAAAATAAAAAGGTTTAAAAAAAAAAAAATTTTGGAAAAAAAAAAAAATTTTTAAAAAAAACCCCCCCCAAAAAACCAAAAAAAAAAAAAAAAAAAAAAAAAAAAGGGGGGGGGGAAAAAAAAAAAAAAAAGGGGGAAAAAAAAGGGAAAAATTTTTTTTAAAAAAAAAAAAAAATTTTTCTTTAAAAAAAACCTTTTTTTAAAAACAAATAAATAAAAATTTCCCCCCAAAAAAAAAATTTTTTTTTTTTTTTAAAAAAAAAACCCAGGGCTTTTTTAAAAAAGGGGGGAAAAAAGGGGGGAAAAAAAATTTTTGGGGGGAAAAAAACCCCCCCGGGGGGGGAAAAAGGAAAAGGGGGGGGGGGGGCCCCCCCCCCCAAAAAAAGGGGGGGGGGAAAAAAAAAAAAGGGGGGAAAAAGGGAAAAAAACCCCCCCCCCCCCAAAAAAAAAGGCCCCAAAAAAAAATTTTTTTTTTTAAAAAAAAAAAATTTTTTTAAAAAGGGCCCCCAAAAAAAATTAAAAAACCCCCCCGGGGGGGGGGGTTTTAAAAATTTTAAAAAAAACCCGGGAAAAAAAAAGGGGGGGGGGGGGGAAAAAAAAGGGGGGGGGGGGCCCGGGGGAAAAAGGGGCCCCCCCCCCCCCAAAAACCCCCAAAAAAACCAGGGGGGGGGCCCCCCAAAAAAAAGGGGGGAAACCCCCCCCCCCCCCCCTTTTTTTAAAAAAAAAAAAAAAAAAAAAAAAAAAACCCCCGGGGAAACAAAAAAAAAAAAAAAAAAAAAAAAAAAACCCCCCCAAAAAAAAAAAAACCAAAAAAAAAAATTCCGGGTTTAAAAACCAAAAAGGAAAAAAAAAAAGGGGGGAAAAGGGGGGGTTTTAAAAAAAAAACCCCAAAAAAAATTTTAAAAAAAAAAAAAATTTTTAAAAGCAAAAAAAAGGGGAAACCCCCCCAAAAAAAAAACCCCAAAAAAAAGTTTTTTTTCCCCCGGGGGGGGCCCTTTTAACCGGGGGGGGGGAAAGGGAAAAAGGGGGAAAAAAAAAAAAAAAGGGAAAAAAAAAAACCCCCCCCCCCCCCCAAAAAAAAAAAAAATTGGCCCCCTTCCAAAAAAAAATTTTTTTTTAAAAAAAAAACCCCCCCCTTTCCCCTTAAAATTTTTTTTAAAAATTTGGGGGGGGGGGGAAAAGGGGGGTTTTTTTTTTTTTGGGGGGGCCCCCCCGGGGGAAAACCCCCCCCCGGGGGGGGGAAAAGGGGCCCGGGGGCCCCAAAAAAAAAAGGGGGGTTTTTTTTAAAAACCCCCGGGGGGGCCCGGGGTTAAAAAACCCCCCAAAAAAAACCCCGGAAAAGGCCCTTTTCAAAAAAAATTTTTTTAAAAAAAAGGGGGGGGGGCCCCCCCCAAAAATGGGGGCCCCTTTTTTTAAAGGGCCCCCCCCCCCGGGGGGGGGGGGAAAACCCCCTTTTTTTTTTTTTTTTTTTTTAAAAAATTTAAAAAAAAGGGGGGTTTTTTGGGGGGGAAAAAAAAAAGGGGGGTTTTTTTTTAAATCAAAAAAAAGGGGGGGGGGGGGGGGGAAAAAAAAGGGGGGAAAAGGAAAAAAGGGGGGGCCCCCTTTTGGAAAAGGGGGTTTTAAAGGTTTTGGGGGGCCCCCCCCAAAAAAGGGCCCCCCTTTTTTTGGGGGAAAAAAAAAAATTTTTTTTTTTTTAAAAAAAAATGCTTTTTTTTTTTTTTTTTTTTGGGGGGGTTTTTTGGGGTTTTTGGGTTTTGGGGAAAAAATCTTTTTTTTTTTTGGTTTTTTTTTTTTGGGTTTTTTTTTTTTTTGGGGGGGGGGAAAAAAAAAAAAAAATTTTAAAAAGGGGGGAAAAGGGAAAAAAAACCCAAAAAAAGCAGGGGGGGGGGGAAAAAAAACCCCCGGGGAAAAGGGGGGGTTGGGGGGGGGCCCCGGGGGAAAAAAAAAAAAAAACCCCAAAAAGGGGGAAATTTTTTTTTCCCCTTTTTTTGGGGTTTTTTAAAAAAAAAATTTTTTTTTTGGGGAAAATTTTTTAAAAAAAAAAAAAAAATTTTTTTGGGGGGAAAAAAGGGGGGGGTTTTTTTCCCCGGGGGCCCTTTTAAAAAAAAAAAACCCCCGGGGGGGGGAAAAAAAAAAAAAAAAGGGGGTTTTTTGGGGGGAAAAAAAAGGAAAAAAAAATTTTTTTGGGGTTTAAAAGGGGGGTTTCCCCAAAGGGGTTTTTTTTAAAAAAGGGGGAAGGGGAAAGAAAAAAAAAAACCCCCCTGGGCCCTAAATAAAAAAATTTTTTTGGGGGTGTCCTTTTTTTTTTTTTGGGGGGGGGAAAAAAAAGGGGGGCCCCCCCAAAAAACCCCCGGGTTTTACCCCTTTTTTCCCCCGGGAAAAAAAAAAGGGGGGGGGCCCCCCTTTACAAAAGAAAAGGGGAAATGAAAAGGGGGGTTTTTTAAAAAAAGAAAAAAAAAATTTTTCAAAAATTTCCCCCCTTTTTCCCCCCCCCTTTTTTTTTTTTTTGGGGGGGGGGGGGAAAGGGGGAAAAAAATTTTTTTTTTTTTCCCCAAGGGTTTGGGGGGGCCGTTTTAAACCCCCCCAAAAAAGGGGAAAAAAAAAAAAACCCCGGGGTTTCAAAAAAAAGAAAAAAAAAAAGGGAAAACCCCAAAAAAAAGGGGGGGTTTTTTAAAAAGGGGGGCCCTCCGGCCCTTTTTGGTTTTTTCCCCCAAAATTTTTTCCCGGAAAAAAAACCCAAAAAAAAAAAAACCCCCCCAAAAAAAAAATTTCCCCCTTTTTGGGGGGTGGGGCCCCCTTTTTTTCCCCCGGGGGGTTTTTCCCTCCTTTTTTTTTTTTTTTTCTTTTTTGGGAAAAAAGGGGAAGGGGGGGAAAAAAACCCCCAAAAAAAAAAAAAATTTTTTTTTGGAAAAAAAAAATTTTAAAATTTGTGTGAGTGTGTTTAAGAGCCTGGCCCTGAGAGGGGAATCCCATGTGGATCTGGACCCCCTGAAGTATTAGAAATTTCAGTGAAGCCTGTTTTTTTTGTCCCAACCCAAAAAAAATTGGGAGGTGGGGGTGGTTCCCGGGGAAACATCGGGGGGAAACACTTTTTCCCAGGTATGTTACACATATAAGGAATTTGACATGGTGTTGTTGGTGCTGTTAGGCAGTGTCCCAATCTTCACCTTGTGTTAGAACAAAATCCCCATCTTTTCCTTTTGGCCTTTTGGAATTTATTCAGTTCCTTAGAACACATTGTAAAGGGAAAAAACCCCCACCCCATCATCTTGCCTCTGGAAACTAGGGGGATGTGGTTTGAAAGGAAACCCCTTTTTGAGCTGGCTTTTTAAAGGAAAGAAAAAACCCCCTGATTGGGAGCCGTGTTTGGTTTTTTTTTTTGTTTTTTTTTTTTCCCCCTTTTGTAAACATTTTTTTCTTTAAGCCGCAGGGGATTGGTCAATATGTTTTGGGCCCCTGTGTTCCCTTGGAGAGGGGGAGGGGGGGAAAAGTTACCTCGGCAGTAGCACACGTGGAGGGAGCAGGGGGGACGAGGGGACAGAGAGCCGGGGGCTAAAAGAAAAGAAAAACATCGACATTAAAAAGGTATATTTAAAGAAAATGGGTAAAAAGGAAAAGAAGAAAAAATCTGGAACCCAATTATATTGATAAAAAAAAAAGCAGAGTGTAGAGTCTGCAAGAAAAGAATTTCATATAAATCGGCTCCACAAACAACCTGTTTTTCACTTTAAATTTTTTTTAAACTTTAAATTTTATTATATTTAATATTTTTAAAAATTTGATTTGTAAATAGTTGTTTTTTTGTTTTTTAAAAATTTCATTTTTTTGTGGAAAAATAAATAAAGGCATATTTATAAAATAAACATATAAAAAAAAAAATACATTAATTTTTTTTTGTGCATTTTTTTACATTATTTTGATAGTAAATTAATTTAATCAACAAAACAACCCTAAAAAACCGTTTGGGAGCCAAAAAGGGGCTGGCTTTTTTTAGTGAGCGACCAAAAAGGCCCGGTTCCCCAAAAAAATTCATCACTAGTGGTAACAGCTTCAAAAAAAAAACTGGGGGTGGAGCATAACGTCACAACCGGGGTTTATAACACATTTAAAATTTAAAAAAGATGGGCCCCAATAAAAAATAAAGTGAAAGGCCTTAAATGAAATTAAATTTTTTTTCCAAATTTTTCCATAAAAGGCCCCGTTGTTTGCGGGACACCCCCCAGACAAAAAGCGGAATGATGACATGAAACAAACTTTCCAAAATTTTGGAAAAATCGGCGGGGGTTCCAGAGAAAACTAGGGAGTCCCCCTTTTTTGGTATAGTTACCCCCATTTCACTTTAATTTTTTTCCCCCGTTTGGCGAGGCAAATTTGGGGGTGTCTTAAACGACATGAAAAAAATTTTAAAAAATTTCCCCCGGGAACTTTTTAACAAATTTTGCTGTAGTCTTTTTAGTTCACATTTTCCAAAATGGTGCTCCCAAAAACCCAGAGTTTTTCCCCCAGCAAGTTTTCGCAAAAATTTGGGGGGAAAATCTTTTTGAAATGTGAAGCAGTTGGTGATGAACCAGGGCAGTTGTTTCAGGCTATGTTTCCCTTCAGATTGCCACCCAGCACCCCTGGCTTCCCTGCTGCTCGGGAGGGGGGGGGAAAGGCAAAAGGAGCACAGTGGGGCCCAGTTTTAAAAAACTAGGGCTGGTCTGCACCAACCAAGGGACGGGATTTAAAAACCCAGCTATGGATAGTTTTTTGGGCGGGCCCGAGCCCTTTTTTCCCTTTCCCCCTTTTCCAATGCTAAAAAAATGCTACTTTTAACCTTTCTTTACAAAAGGAGGCAGGGGGTAATAAACACCCAACATAAACGGAAAAAGAAGAGGCAGGGGGGAGAGAAACCATTTTAACAGCTAAGCCATGGGACCAGAGATAAAAAAGATTTATGTGGTTTTAAAAGGCCAGAGGGGACCCATGCACAACAGATGTTTAACAAAACCCAAATGGCAAACATGTGAAAGAATTCAGAAATGAACCACAAAACCCCAAAAAAAACCCATGTTATTGATAAGTTTGGGAAATTCCAAACACCCATTACACCACAGTGCAAAAATGCAAAAGGGACAGTTGAAAAGATTTTTTCCTGCTCAGGGAAACACATCTTAAATTTGGGACTCATCCCCTCCCCTGTTTGGGAAGCTGTTTTTCACTTTTTTCTACATCAAAGAGAAACATTAAAACCTTTATCACCTGAGACTTTCAATAACTTGATTTTGCCCAAATTTTTGTCAAAAAGGTTGAGATTCAGTGCTTCTTCTTTCCCACTTGTGCAAAGAAAAAAATGACAAAGTGGCACATATCAAAGCTTCATATTGACCGGGAGTTCTGGGAAAAAAGTATGATTTTCCCCTTTTCTAGAATTCCATATGAAATGAGAAATTTTTCATCAAAGCAAGTCAAACCAAAAGTAAATGTAATTAAATAACATTCACTAAAACCAAATAAATTTGGAGTTTCTTTTCCCTTTCCCAGATTTATTTTTGGGAGACTTTCACTTTTCCTGAACTATAGGGAATAAAATTTTTGTACTTTGCTCCTTAATTACTTTTTCCCGTGGCTGGAGTTACTGGCTCCATCACAGACTCTTATTTTCCAGTCCACATTAGAAAAAAACCTGAGATACAGTGATCAAATCCTCTGTTTTTTTAAAAGAACTTGTCGAAACTGTCTCAATAGTCCTGGTTAATTCTCAAATGTAGTTTCTTTCTTTTTTGGATCAGTTGTTGGAGAATTGTTTTAAAACCATTTAGAAAAAATGCTTCAACTGATTTGAAATTGGGGACAAAAAGATTTTATCAGAGAAAAAATGTTATGGTCACCCCCCCCAACCACCCCCAAAACTCCCCCCCAAACTAAAATGCAGATGAGTATGTAAAAAAGCTACAGTCCTTTCCCTTTCCCCCCTCAGTACATATACCCGGGAGGGGGATGGCTGAACCCCCCCTCTTTTTGGCCTTTTGCTCAGGCTGAGGAGCAGCTTTTCTAACTTCATCAACAAACAGTGAAAACTTTCCTCAGTGTCCAAGGGTTTTCCATTCTGCAGTGAACAAAAGACTTTTAAATTTATCTCATTTTTTTTTTACTTGAAAAGTCATCTTGGGAGGTGAAAAGGGTGTAATAAAGACTTTGCCCAATATTTTGGCAAAAATTCCTCTAAAAAGTGACATAACCTCTTAAACCCACAATTTTGGATTCACAGATGAAATTCAGATGCCCTCTGGGGGTTACTCGGGCCCACAATCAAGACCCCCCCGATTTTTACATTATTCACCCAAAATTCCCCTAAACACAAATGAAATGGTGAAAATCCTCCGGGAAGTAAAATCATTTCCCCCTGAGGCTCCTTCCCCCTTCAGTTCTTCAACCCCCAAATTTTTCCATCAACACATGTAAACATGTTTATTTTTTTGATGTTGATGTGTTTTTTTATTCATTTTTGGGCTGATTTTAGTAATTGGTGAAAGAGACCTTCCCCTTGGGACTGGGTTTGAACCCCCCCAGGTGGCACCACCCCCCGGGGGCCCCCCCACCTGTGGGAGGTCCCGGGGAAAATTTCTGAGCATTGTGGACTGGGGGGAGTCCCCCCCCATTGACCTGGGCCTGGACCCAGATAAGTTGCAAAACCTTGACATGACATTTTTGTTGCTTCTCAGCTTAAGTGTTAATGAACAGGAGTCTTCCCTTCCAGTGGTCGCGGGTTTTGCTTACAACTCTGCACTGACAATCATAAAAAACTTCATTCAGATTCAGAAACTTTTTGTCTTTCCCTCTACTTTCCAAGTACATATTGGGAAACAAATTACATTTTTTCACATTGACATTTTTCCCAATTTACTGACTTATTTTAGCTCTAATTTCTCAGTCTGATTGACTCTCTTGTGAACACACATTTATTACACTTTATAAATACTGATGTTGACTGAGGGAAAAAAATAATCAGAGAGTTTACTCCCTCCAGTGGTCCACTGAAAAGGGCCCCCAAAGGACTCACCCCTTGATTATTGGGGATCAATTTTCCCCAAAAGTATTGATGACATAAACGGAAGATGAGGACTGATCATAGTTTGAATAATGTTTGTATTATTCCATCCATGTTTTCAGTACAACCCTTTACACTGTAAAAATGTGACAACAAAGGATCATTAAAATGATAAAAAAAGAGATGCTTGTAAAATTCTAACATTGATTATCAGGAAATACACTGTGAAAGAATTTAATGGGGTAAAGGGGAAAAATGGCAACAATGGTAAAAAAGGGATTTTCCAAAAAAATTTGAAAATATAGATGAGCTCTGGACTAACTTAAAAACGGGGGATGCAGTGAAAAATAAAAAATGTAAAAAATTAGGATGGAATGAGATGGGGGGAAACACGCAGTGTGTGTGGGGCGTGTGGTGTGTGTGTGATATGTATGCTCCCAATGTTTTATTTTTTTTTTTCTTTTCTTTTTTATAGACGCAATGATGCACTGACTGGAGAGCAATTTCGTTGTCCCCGGACAATGACAAAAAAAGATCTATCATATTTCTAATGAGCTTGTAAAGAATTGTTGATGAAAAATTGGTCATAGATGAGTTTCGGGCCCAATTTCCAAACGGGGGATGCACTGTTTGAAAGTGGAAGTTAGGCTGCACTTTTAAAAAACACAAAAACCCAGGTTATGCTTTCCTCCCGGGAAGTTTTTTGCAGGAAACCCTTTTTCAGCTATACAGAAAAGCTTAACAAATCTTTTCATCATTTTCACCCCCCAAAGGAACAGGCCGTTTGTTGAATTTGGCAGGAATTTTAAGGGCAAAATAGGGAATTTTTTTGTAAAACTACAAAAAGAACAAAAATAAAATAGATTAATCGTTGGCAAATAAAAAAATATATCTCCCCTAAATAACAAATTTCGACTGAAATTAACTTTTAAAAGCAAACAATTTAAATCACAGAAATGGCCACAAAACCCTTTAAACAAAATTTTGAAAAAATTCCAATTTTACAGATGAAGCCCCCTGGAGAACCTTGCGACTAGCCCCTGCGGGCGTGAAAACCTTTCCTTCCTCCCCGGGGGCCCAAAAAGAAAAACTTTTCCCCACCCATGTCACCTCCCTACTAAACCCGTTTCCCAACAGCCACCACCAGGCGGCCCCAAAATACACAAAAACAAACCCAAAACCCCATCATTTCCCACTCAAAAAATTTTCCCTTGATATAACACATTTTTTTGCACACTTTAAGACTTTTTCAAGTTGTTGTTGTGAAACATTTAGCCCAAAAGGATTTTTTGATATGTATTTTAAAGAAAAATGAATGTTTATAAAAAACAGAAAAATTTTTTTAGTTTTTAAAACCACAGATCAATTTATAAAAGGAAAAAAAAATAGTTCTATGCAGCTGAATAATATATTTAAATGCTGCCTTCTTTGCTTTTTTCTTTGATAATTAAAGAACTTTTTTGCGACAATGCTACAGACTTTTACGGGAAAAATCAGCTGTAAAGTAATGTAAAAAAACTTTTTAAATGACATTTGTTCCTCAAAAAGGCCCAACATAAACCTGCCCAGTCAGAGAAAGGTAAAGAGACTGAAACATATTTAATTAAAAAACAGGGAAACACATGTTAAGAACGGCCGGGAAACTTGTTTCCAAAAGTTTTCATGCTGTTTTTTGGGGGAAATTTTCCTCCCCTCTCCTTTTAACTTGGGAAGATGACAATTCATTTGTTGACTGACTTTAACAAACAACCCATGTTTCCGTTTGCTCCAAAAACCCATCAAAGCCCGGCCTGAAAGGGATGGGGGGTTTGGCCCCGCTGCCCAAAGGAGGACTCCAAACCCCCCTTCTTGTGGTAAACACCCCATTACAATCCTGTACTTTTATAATAGGCCACACTACTTAGTTATAAATAAATGAAAAAATATAAACAAACCCCAAAAAAGCAGTAACCGAAGAAGGGGGTTTGGAAGCAGACACACTCTGAAATTTTTAAAAAATTGGGGCTTAATTTTTTGTTTAAAAGCTTAAAAGGGGGAACGGTCCCATGAACCCCCTGCTAAATACAGGGGGCCCATGTACCCTTTTGGCCCTCACTCTGGCCCCCATTTTTCCTCAGGTGTGTGTGGGGGGGTGCAGCTGTGCTCATAGTGCTGTGGTCTGAATCCCCTTTTTTTCTGTGGTTGGTATTGCCCTGGCAGTGAGGCGGGAGGGTTGCAGTGTTGTTTGCCGGGGTCAGTCAGAAGGGAAAAGTTAAACTGATGGTTTTCCCATCAAAGTTTTTTTTCTTCTGTGAGGATCAACCTGATGACTCTGCTGTTTTCTTTTGCCATTAATAGGTAAAATGTTTTTGTCCAGTCACATATCTTCACATCTATTCAATGTATTGCCCGGGGAATTTGGTGATGACTTTTTCCCTTTTAGGGATAAACCCCTAATGACTTTGTTAATCCAGCACCCCCGTAGTAGACAAGGGGGGGGGGTTAGAGGTAAAACACCCAGTTCATTTTTCCCCTGATTTATTTACCCGCTGTCACTTACACAGTAATTTTTGGGAGTCTGTTGAAATGAAATGAATAAAAGTGAAATCCCTCCCAATCGGTTTTTACAGTCATTTTCCCCAAAGGCACCTCGTTTCCCCCTGGGAACAATGTTTATATAAAAGGTAACCCCCGCCCTGTAGATGGGGACAAATTCAGGGGTCTGTGGGACCCTTTTTCTTTTTTTATAAAAAGAAGAATAAAAAATGATTTTTCAAATTTTGGACTCATTTTCTGTGAAGAACATTTTCGGGAATACATTTTAAATGACCACAAACTGTACACCCATTTTAAACAAAAGGATGTTTGGGCCCACTGGCCCCAGGGCCAGTGTGGAAACTGTAGGTCCTGTTTTCCCTTTCCTTTTCCCTCCACCTGTCTGGGCCTTTGGTTTGGGTTTGGGTTTTGTGTGTCTGCCCAAGTTGCTGTCGGGAAAAAGGGGGGAAAAAAAGGGGGTGCCCCGCCCCCCCGGGCCCAAATGCCCCCCTTTTTGATGACACCCATTTGGGGACTCAGTTTTGGTGCCCCTAAACTTGGAACTTTTGTCATGTATGCCACTTCCTCATATGTTTAAAAATTTTAAAGGTCATCATCTCCCTGGGTCCCCCCCCAGGTAGGTGACTTCCAAAAGCACCAAAGTCCAAAGGCACCTCCCAGGTGGGGGCCCAGGGGAGCCGCTGGGGAGGGGGGGTTCAAAACGACCCTGGGGTTGAGTCTCGTGCTCTTCCACTGAGCTAACTGGGGGGCCCCAACAAAACCCCCACACCGGGGAAAGGGTGGGGGGGCCCCTGAGAAAACCCAAGAGTTGTTCTAAAAAATTTTTTCCATTTTGTAACATGAGTAAAAAAATATGACCCCCAAAAGGGTTAATTAGGGAACTATGCCCAAGTGTGCCCTTTGTCCTACACGGGGACACTGGTGCAGCCCCTCATCTATTTTGACATCACCCAAGGGGCAGAGACAGTGCTCTTAAAAAGGGGTGAGTGTTGGGGAAGGAGTGATGTTTTGGGAGGCGAAAAGAAAGGGCTCTTAGAGCAGGATTTTTGGAAGTAAACCACCCGAGCCACCCCCAGTCAGACCCGGATTGTTTTGTTTTTTTTTTTTTGTTTTCGCTGCAAAATTATCAACTACATTTGTGGGTAGTGTCTGTGTGTCCCCCGGGAGCAGGGGGGGGGGAGGGGGCAGACACCCCCAGGATAAACCCCCCAAATCTGGGGCTTTGGGTTTTTTAATGTCAATCTTTTTTTAAAGATGAGCAAAAAACTGTTACCCTGGATGCTATTTTATTTTTGTTTTACACATTTTCATTTATATTTTCAGTGATTTTTGTTTCTTGTTGTTTCACTGAAAAATTAAAAGAATTTAAAAATATTATACATCCAATCAAGTTGGGATTTTTTTTCTCAAATTGGGGATGGGGATTTTTTTTAAATAATAAATTTTAAAAATTACAATGTTTTTTTTATTTTTTAATTTTCATTTTACACGGGGTTTTTACTTATTTTGGGAAAATTCTTTTTGAGCCAGAATAAAAAAAATAAATAAAATCTAAAAGGACCTTTTTTTTTAGATACATCTTTTCTTAAAATTTTTCTTCTTTTCTTATTTTAAATTTGGGGAGTTTGCCCCTTTTAAAAGAATTTTCACGAGATTAAAAAAAGTTTTTTGTTTTCTGTTTCTGAGCCAAAGGCCCGGCTTTTTAAAAAAGAGTTGGAATTCCCATCCTGTACCCCACGGTTTCTGAAATTTTCTTTCCTTTGCCCCAAGTTTGGGGCGAAATGATTTTCTGTCTGAAGGAAAATGCCCCAAATTTTTTTTTTTAACCCCAGCTTTTTGTAGTTAGCTAAAATTACCCTGATGTTCAAATTTTTTTTTGGATGTTTTTTGGGTTTTTTTTTATACTTTAGTTGTTGACCGGGGTTGTCATTTCGAAGTCGGATAAACCCGGGAGGAGGACCGTCATTACCCGGGGCCTTTGGGTTGTGTGGATATCTGCAGTAGAAGCGGGGGGGAGTCAGAGTAAAAAGCAGGGGAAAATGATGGTAAAGTAGCTGAACACGGGCCTTTGTTAGTCTGTGGCTCCACTTCCCTTTGACTAAAGGCAGCTTTTTCCGGGCCTGAATCAGCCTGTGGAGGGGGGGCCCCTTGACCCGCTGCTCACAGTGGCTGGAGAACAGCTCTGACTTTCTCTGTCATTAGATGAACTCTGGGGACTGAGCTCAGAGGGACTGACAGGGTTTTTCAGGCTCTATGTGATTTTCAGAGAGGCACTTAACACTTCATCCACAGAGTCAGAGGGCTCCTGGTCCTATCAGGACAAACTCTACCTGATGAATTAGATGATAAAGACCCAAATCCATAAATACTCTCACAATAAAGCATCTCAGCGGCTCTGATAGGTGATTATATCTCTGTGGCTGGTCGCAGTACAAACAGAAAAACTGTCAGGACATATTTGTTGTTTTTATTGATGTCTATCTGTGTCTCTGCTGTTTGGTTTGTTTTTGGCTTGTTGTTGCTGCTTCATATAGTTCAGCCTTTACTATTAGAAAAGGCAGGAAAGTGCCAGGGGCCCCAACTCAAAGGGCCCCTGGAATAATATTGAGGAGAAATGAACTGAGTCTCAGTTGTTTTGTGTGGAATAATCACCTGCAGCTTGTTTCATAAAGTCATTTTCTACAGAAACACTGCAGACAAACAGATTTTCAGATAAAATCAGTGGATCTCAGTCCATCTGTGTGTCAGTGAATGGAAATGGTCGTCTCTGAATCATTTGTGAAAGATATGAAAGGATTTTAACCACGTGACTCTGAATAAGACACTTTTACCAGTATGTCTCCTGTCCAATCAGGTGGGAAAAGACACTGAACCTGTGCTATGGGTCGATACAGGGGGCCTACAAATCTCTTACTCTCCCTCCTCTGATCACAGCTGTGTTCATTTGCTGCCCACATATAAAACTGTTTTAAACAGGGCGGCGAAGAAAAGATCAGGTACATAAAGGTCTGGACAGATGAGTTGGTGCTCTGCCTCCAGGGATGTTTTACTGCACGGTCTGGGATGTTATCACACAGTCCTGTGGGGATGATTTGGACTCATTGGTGGACATAACATGCTCATACATGGTCTTTTTGCAGGCTGACATCTTTTTTTCCCAAATTCTGTTTTCAATTTTTTGATTGTTTTGGGAAACCCCATTTTCTGAAAAAACAAACCAGGGGTTTCAGCTTTTGACATAACAAAGTGATATCCTTAACCCTAAGTGCACAGCACAGTACATCTTGGGGTATTAAAACATTTAACCAAAAAAATGGTTTATATCAGAACTTTTTAAAAATTAAACATTAACTTTTCAATTAAAACATTCAGAACAATCCTCCACTCACCCAAGCTCTAAAAAAAGGGGCTTTGGGAGTGTGGGGCCAATTTTGATTTGGACTCATTGGTGGTCGGCTTTTCTCATACATGGTTTTTTGCAATGATATGATCATTCCCTGTAAGTGTTTTTTAAAAATTTTTCCAAAGAACAAACCATGGACCAGTCATTAAACAGCAAACAAATTTGGGTTTCCCGGGGCAAGTAAAAAACTCTGCAGGCCTTCAGAGCACAGGGCTCAGTACTCTTTCTTTTAGATGGTTGGAATCAGACACAGAGCTGGAAATGCTCTGAATTTTTTTATTGTAGTTTGACCTTTGTTTTTGAAAAACTCGGGAACCCGAAACATAAACTTAAAGACCAGTAAGGTTTTGACTTCAATTTGAATAAAATTTTTTAAAAACTGGTCGATCTGAGGTCCTGAAGCAAACTGAACATGCACTGGTTGAAAGGCTCCTACAACATTTTTGATTTAAAAAATTTCGGGGGGGGTTGGATTCTGGGTCAATTTGGGCAGGACACGGGAGAGTGGGGGTAAACCATTGCCCCTGCCCAAAAAGGTGTTCTTCCACTGTTTTCCCAAAGGGGTTTGGGTTTTACCACTATTGTTCATTTATACACAAACATGTTCAAACAAAACATGACAGAAAGAAGCATCAAAAAAGGGGTGCTGTGATTTTAATTGGACAGCCATGGACCAGTTTGATTTAGTTCAGTGGTGGGAATCCTCCCCACCCAAATTTACAAAAAACCAAAAGATATGCTCATTGATTTTAGGAGGGAAACCCCCAAAGGCCCCAAAGGTAAGTAAAAAGGGTCAGACCATTGAGTAGGGCAGTCTTACAAATATCTTGGGACTATCATTGAAAAACAAATTGTTTTTGGAAAATTGTAAGTGGTTTGAAAAAAAGGGGCCCCAAAACGTTTATACTTTTAAAAATTTGACTTTTTTTTCACACTGACAAAACCAAAAATGAGAGGTTTATTTTTTTATAAAACCCTTTTTTATCATTTTTTTTTTTAGTGTCAGGGTTCAGTTCAGCTGATTTTTAATGAATGATTTGTGTTTTCTCCCCAGATGAAGGTAAAAAAGTGTGTGTGAGCGATGTGGTTGAATTCAGCATAAAAAAAATCAGTTGAGGACAGGGGGGGGCCCCCCCCAAAAAGCAGTCTGTGTGGGGACCATGAGACCCAGAAAAAAACCGGAGGTGAGATGAGGATCCCCCTTCCATGTTTTCTCCATGTCAGGCTCAGCACTCACACCCTGGGGTGTGGCACCCAAGGGGGGAAGAAATAAGGGGATAAAAAAGGGGGGGGTGGCAAAATAGTATGAGCACTGCAACCCCCCAATTTTGGAACAACCTATAAGCCGGGACAACCCCCCCTTTGGGAAATTTTTAACCCAAAAATATTTTTAGACAATTGTACGTTTTTAAGGCCCCCAGGTTGGTTTTAAAACGGGCCCAGAATTGAAAAACAATAATCAATATCCTTTATTCAAAATAGTTGACACCCTGGCAAAAAACTTTAAAAACCCCCTTTCACACAACATACACAGAGTTTTAAAAAATACTATAAAACACTTTTTTGAAAGGGACAAAAAGGGGGGGAGACCCTATCAGGGGGAGGCTTCCCGGGGGGCCAGCTGGGGAAAGGTGGGGATCCCAAAATACAAAAAAAATTATCACCCCAGCCACACATCACACACACTTAAAAAAACCCCGGGCCCAAGGGGGGCCCAACGACAGGAAAAAAGGGGAAACCACCCCCCGGCCCACGACCGCCCCCCCTTTAGCTTCGCCACTAAAAAGGGGACAAAAGTAAAATGACCCCTCCCCACAAGAAAAAAAAAAAAAAACCCAATAAAAAACAAAAAAAAAGAAAAGAAACAATAAATCAATTTGGATTAATCAAAGCCCCAATAAAACATAACTAAAATTCTTGTGAAAAACAAAGAAAATAAATTAAGGGAAAAAAAAAAACCAAAAACTGAATATCGGGGAAATTAAAACCAAAATTTAAAAGATCAAACAAGAAAAAAAGGAAAAAAAAAAAAAAAAGGGGGGAAAAAGCACCCCCAGGACCTAATTTCCGGATATTTAATAAAAAAACCCTTTTCAACCCCAAAAAAAAAGCTATAAGGAAAAAAAAATTTCAAAAAATTTCCCAAAACCCATTCTAACTAAATTCAGAAAAGGAAAGGGGGAAATTTAAAGGGAGGAGCAACCCAGCGTGCTTTGTTTTAAAAAAGCCCAGGCCCAAAAGGGACAAACTGCCTATTCAATATCCACGTCGGGGGGAAATTGGTTGTCCCTGCGCAGCCCCCGGCAGCAACCCCGGGCCCTTTAAAAGGCCCGGCAACCCAAAGGGGAAAGGGGAAAAAAAACCCCAGTAAGACAGGACAACCCAAGCACAGCAAAGCACAGAAAAGCAGCGGTGTTTCCTGCTCCGACCAGACAGGACAAGGCAGGGCAAATGAGTCCCTGGGGATAAAACGGAAAAAAGGTTTAAAGCCGGTTACAAATACTCCTTAAATCCCCAAAACAACCCGCGCGTGCCGATGAGGTTACGGTGATCATCTTACGGGAGGGGGAAGGGAAAAGGGTGCTCTTCAGCACGAGTGGAGGCAAACGGCAACCTGCGGCTTTTTGCGGCCGGGGGAAAAACCCCACGCCGCGCACGTCGGTGAAAGACCGGCCGTCCGGCGTCTGCGCCAAACGACGGTGAGGGGAAGAAGGGCAACCGGGGAAGCGGGCCCGACCCAGGAAAAAGAGAGGGTCAGAGGGCCCCCAAAACACTTTTTATAAAAGTGCCCTCATGCGGTGAAAAACCCAACGGGACTAGGTGAACAAAACGGCGCCCCGGGGGGAAACAAACATCTCATCCTGCTACAACGCCATCATTATTCACCTCAAAGCTCTGTGTGTTTGTTTTTGAAGGCCAGAGAAACAGCACAAAAGACTTGCTGGCCTGGACCTGAACAGGGACCTGGGCCCAGCTTTTGGCCCATGAAAGAGGACAGGTAAAGCATAAACCCATTTTTAAAAGGACCCTCCCCCAAAGAAGTGGCTGCATGAGTTTAAAATGTATCAGACAGCTGTCCTGTATAACTTTTTTATGAAAGATGTTTTGTTTTGTCCCCGGGTTTTTCCATGAATGACACAGTATATGAAATAACGGGTTAAAACACAGGTTTTTAGTGGAAAGGATGTTTCTTTTTCAAGAAAAACCGTTTTATGTTCTTATATGTGTCATTCACATCAGAATTTAAAACCCCCCTTTAACCTCCAGCACCTATCCAGTTCCAGTGTTTGTGTTTAGTGTCCTGTAGCAGAGGTGAAAATTTCCCTGTAAAACCCAGTGTGAGCCCCAAAACTCATCTTTTTAAAAAGGGAATGTTGTGATGACTTGGGTCATAAAATTTAAAATTGCTTGTTTCCCCCTTCATTGAGAATGTCACCCAAGTAGTTTTTGCTTTAATTTGGACAGCCCCAACAGAACAAAAAAGCAGCTGTTGTTTGTTTAAAGCAAAAAACCCACAGATGCTGCAAAAAATAGAGTTTAATTCTTAGTTCCCCCGGGAGGGCCCGGGTTTTTTTCAAAATTTTCCCAGTGCTCAGTCTCCCCAAACCAGCATTTTTTAAAGAGTTTTTTGGGGGGTTGTCCAACAGGGATCTAATGTTTGGCTCCATGGTTTTATTTTGGGATTGTTTCCCTTTAGTTTTTTTGGTTCCAGCTGTTGGAGGAGAACATTGTTACTTTTGTGAAAAAGGGAAATGAAGAAGCCCAGGGTTTACCCAGATTCCCCAAAACTCAGAGAGTCAGAGGGGGGGATAGGAAGTTTTTAAACTTTGAGGATCAAGAGCAGAGGGGGGGAGCAGCAGAGGGTTTTGGAAGACCCGGGGGGAACTTCCTGAGGAGAATGAAGCAGGGGGTGCTGGCGGGCTTCTGCACACAGAAAGGAAAGGATTTCAAAAGATTCAACATGATGGACAAATGAGACCCCTACCGTCCCCAAGACAGGGAGGGAATAAAAAGTTCATGTGTGTTTTTTGGGATGAAAATGTCTTTTCCCATGAACAGTCACTGATGTTGTTTTTGTTTGTTCATTCGGGAATTTTTTTTTCGGAAGGAACAAATTTTCTCTAAAAAATTTTTCCCAGTGTGTTTTTGGGGGATTTTAAAGCAGGGAAACCCCCCTTCTAAATTTGATCTCCAAGAGCTCTACACCAGAGGGGGGGACGGGAGAGGTTGATAAACCTTGATAAAGACAGATTGAAACAGCACCCAGGGCCGCCAGACCAGAAACAAGCATCAACCCAAGAAGAAAATTTTAAAGCCTCACCTGGAAGAGACGGAAATTAGAACAGTGATGAAAAAGGGGGTTTGGATTGGGAAAACAGTCTTAACACAAAATTTTGACTCTAAACCTAAAACAAAACCAACCGGGAATTTACTTTCCACATTTCCCATTACGTTCAGGGGGCTGAATTTTTGAAAGAAAAAGTTCAGCGGGGGAACTTTTCTCTTTCCCTTTTAAAACCCAAAGAAGCAGGACTTCGGTTTTGAAGGGTCCGGGTTCTTTCATCGGGTCTGGATGAGGTTATTTCCTGGACTAAAACCTGAGACCCTGACTGATGTTACAGAGCCCAAACCCCCCAGTGGATGTGCTGCTGAAAAACCCTCTTTGGGGGCTGTTTTCCCCTGTCTGCCTCTGGATAACCACACACCAACGTAATCGGGGATCCCCCCCGGGTGTGTTGACATGGGACAGAGGTGGGGGGTTCACTGCCCCAAGAAGGGGGGGTATTTGGGAAGAGGTTCAGGGGAAGGAGGAGCAGGCCAGAAGGATCATCCCCTACATCAAGATTTAGGGAAAGCCCCCCACATCGGGGACACCCCCGGTTTCCTTCTGCTGGATCCTGCTACATTTCTGGAGGATTTGTTGTCCAGAGGGGGAGGAGGGCCCCCAAGACCCCAAACTGAGTTTTTAATCCATTCCTGGTGGTTTCGGCCCCAAACTGAAGAATGTTAAGTATGGGGAAGAGTGAGACAGATCCACACTGGAGCCCAAGACCAGGAAAGATGATTGAGCCCGGGGAAAACTGGTTTTTGAGCAGCTGCAAAAAGGAAAACCTGATCTTCTGAAGGGGGCCTGACAGAGGGGATCGATATCAGGGGCACCCCTAAAGTGACTCGGGGAGTGTTCAAAAGGTTTTTAAAAAGGAAAAGGGCCCTTACCAGGACTAGGTTTTCTGTTTATTCCATCTGGTCTTCAGGGTTTCTGGCTGCCCCATGTCCATCTGACCTTAAACAAGTCGGGAGTCAATTCTTTCGGGAAAAAAATAACCCCCCGGGTGGTCTAAATTTTTTAGAGACAAACCTGACCCAACACAGTTTCCCCCAGAGGGCTGTGGAAAAGGCCCACAGAGTCCAAAGGGACCCCCCGGGGTTCCCCCCTTTCCTCCTGGGTCTTTCCTGCAGACCAGCCCAGACTCCCCCCAAGGGTTTCGGACACGAAAAGTGGCTCACGGGCCAATCAGCAAACAGTCCAATACATCAAGAAGAAGATTAAAAGAACCCCTGCAAAAGCAAAGCATCAACCTTTTCCCCACTGTCTGGAAAGAACTGGGTGGGTTTCTCAATTTGGGCAGATCCAAAAACCCCGAGTTCAGGGCGCCTCCCCCAGATGAACTGTCTCCCCCGCTCAGTGGTCAGCTCTTTGGGTTTTTCATCTTACTGTCATCAAAAAAAAGATCTGGATTTTGTTTAACCTTTAAAAATTCTTCAGAAGGCTCTTCGCTGCTGCCAGTGTCAAAGCCCCTAACAAAGCTCTGTAAGTGTATAGATGGGGGGATTTATTCATCATTTATAAAGACTTTATTTTATTGGGAGGGGAAAATAAAATTTCCCCTCCCTTTTTTAATTTTCCTTTTTATCATCTTGAGCTTTTGAGCCCACATTGAATCTGAATTAAAAAAATGGATCCTACATTAAAGAGCCAAAATCTCCTTTTAATTTGAGCAGGTTTACATCAGTATAGATGTAAGTAAATAATTCCCAAACATGACAAACTTTTTTTCTTCTGTGCTCTGTTTTTTATCATAACGAATCTGCTGGGGCCCAAAATATCCACTCTTTTTTCTGTAATCTGATTGTTTACCCTCTAACATTGTCATGTTTATATCTTCCCTGTCCTTCTCCTCCTCTCTTTATTCCCAGCTGTCCTGTCTTCCTCCTTTTTCCCCCCTTTCACCCAGTCCCGCCATCAAAAGGAGGGTTTTTTTTTCCACTGTCACCTTAAGTGCTCTGTAAAGCGCTTTGAGACAATTTTGATTGGAAGGGCTATAAAAAAATTCAATCAAATTGAAATTAAAATTTAATATAGAAAAAACAGAATCATTTTTCAGTCATTGACTGTTTTGTATCCTTTTTATATTTTAAAGTCAATGTGTTTTGGGGCCTGAAGAAAAAAAAAATGTCTGATTCCCAAAATTTTTACAGCCTTGTCTGGCCCCTTTTTTTACTTTAATGTGTCCAATTTCTGTCATTTTCTCCAACTTGTTGAGAATCAGAGCCAATGAAAAATGATCACCCGGGAGAAACTCCTCATTGGTTGAAAGGGGGATAAAAAGCTGATATTTCGCTTCCCCAACAAATCTTGTTTGATGTTGGGCCCCGTTTTTTAAAAACAGGCCCGTTAGTTTGTTTTGAGCTGCAGAACAAACTGGGGTTTTGTTCCTTTGATTGTCCTTTTAACACAAAATGTTATTTGACTTTTTTTTCATTGTTTCCTTTTTCAAATTTAGCAGGGTAACCTCTCAGAGAGAAATTTGAATTTGTCCTATTCTCGCCTTTCCCCGTCCTCTAAAAATTTAGATACCTGGACCTGGTAAAAAACAAGGGTGGGATTCAAAAAACCTTTAGTCTTTTTTTAGATAATGAGATGGGGACCCTTTATTTCCCGTTGAAAGGAAGAATTTTCCCAAGAAGGCAAAAAATAACAGGGGGGAAGAATAATTTTAAATAATTTTGTTAAAAAAAAACCTTTCTTTCCCCGGTGGGTTCCATTTTATTTTTTAAAAAAATTGGGCCTTTTCTAAATTTGGGTAATTTTAATTGGAAGGGGTTTTAAAATTTTGGACAAAATTTTAAAAAACTGGGTTTAAAAGGGTAGAAATTTGATAATGAAGGGTTAAAAATTTATTTTCCCCCGGGGGAAATTATTTTTAAAGGCCGGCAAAACAGTCACAAAGGAAAGGAAAAGGGTTTTTGCCGGGGAACTAAAGCCCTTGCAACTTACCCAAAATCGGGTAAAAAATATAAAAACAAAAATGTTTATTTTTTTTTATAGCCAAGTTTTAATCAAAAAAAATTTAACGGGAGGGAAAAAGCAATAATTTCCTTGGGAAAAAAACCCGTCGGGGATGGACATTTTTGGGGAGGTTTTAATTTGGAGTTCATTTTAACAATTTATTATTCAAATATTAACGGGGGGTTTTTTTTTGCCTTTAATTTTGTGGGTTGGCGGCTGCCGGCCCAAAATCGTTTGTCCCATAAACTTCCCTTCTGGCCACTTGGACAGGCCCAAAGGTTTTTTTTTCCTTTGGGTTTTTAAAACCCGGGGTTCTGGGAAAGCCAACCCTTTGGCCCGGGTTAGCGGTTATTTTTTTTTATAAACCCCGTGAAACGAAAGTTAAAACCCTGGCCCAATTTTTAAATGAACCTTTTATTTCCCAAAAAAATTATCTATTTAAATGTTAAAATGGAATTAAAAGGGTTTCTTTTAGAAATGTGGGGTTTTTTGTCGGAACAAACCCCGGTTTTTGGGGGTTTCCTTTTAATTTTGGGCCCGTTTTTTTAAAATAGGGAAATGTTTTTTCCCTTTTTTCCACTATTTAAAGCAGGGGTTGATTTTAAAAATAAATATAAACCTTAAAAAAATTATGTGAAAATTTTTCCCAATCAAAATTTTTTATTTCCTTTCCTAAAAGAAAAAGACCCCTTTGATTTTAATCAAAAAAGAAAGGGGGAATTAAACCTTTTTTTTTGGGTTTTTCATTGTTTTTTTAAAAAACTTCCCGAAACCGTTTTGTGTTTTCCAAAAAACCCATTTATTTTCCCTCTCCCACCCCAAATTTTTAAAAAATTTCCCTCCTTTCCCTATTTAAAAAATTCAACCTTATTGGGGTTCCCTTGTTTTATTTTGATTTTTTTTTGGTAAAATATTATTGTTGCCCCGCCCAAAAATTTTACCCTTTTTAAAAATGAGGTAGTCAAAAAGAGACCTTTTTAAAACAGCCCCGTTCACTTTACTGAAAAACCTCAACTGGAAAAATTAACCCTGGGTCAAGGGGAAAAATCCTGGAAGAAAATTGGGTTTTTTTCTAATGGGCGGCCCCCTGATAGCAAATGGGGTCAGATCAGAGTTCTCAGTTTTCCCAAAAGGTTTTCCATGGCCCCCAAATAAAAATCAAAAAACTTGAGCAGGGTTTTTTAAAGGGGGACAGGGGGCAGGGGTCATGATGGGGGGCATTTGGACAGGGAAATTTTTTAGCTTCCCGGGGATGTGTTTGTGGTCCATCAGTCCCGTGAAATTGGGGGCTGTAGGGGGTGTGTGGGGACATGAATTCTTCTGGAGCTTCTGGAGAGGAGAAAAAGGGCTCTGTTTTGACTTTCAAAAGAAAGGGGCCTTTAGACCAAAAAAAAGGTTTGGGGGTTTAGAGCAGGTAAACTGAATAGAAAGTGAAAAGGGTGTTTCCCAACAAACCCCTTTATTTAAAAAAATCATCTGACTGTTGAATCTCTAGAAATGAAACATGGAGGAATGAAGAATCCCTTTTGGGTGACAGGTTTAGGAAAGGTTTTTAAAACTCTGTTATGAATGAAAAACCCCTTTTTGCTCCCGGGGGCCCCGTTGAGTTGAATGAAGCTTGTGGATCCCGGAAATAGGGCTTTTAATTTGGGGACATGATAAAATGTGTTTAACCTTTCCCTTTCCCCCACCAGCCTATGATACCAAACTGGTGAGGACAAGCTCAGCGGGGGGTCTTTTTTCTCTGAGCAACAATTTCCCGTAAGAGAGTTTTCCCAAAGAGCAGATTCCCCTGACAAAAACAGCCCCATGACTGGGCGTTAGGGCAAAAGGGCAGAACCACCCCCAGGACTTATTACAGAAGACAGTGCAACAGTGGGTTTCGGGGTCAGATACATGTCAGTAAAAGACCCCACCCATGAAGATCAAAATGCAGCAAAAAACCCCGGGTCTTCTGCTACAGCTCTCATTTCTACCTGCCCCAGGTGCAGAGCTCTTCAACAAACAGGTTTTTTCACCGGTTTAAAATCATAAGGGGATGATGATGAACACAAATCAAATCGTGTTTTAAAAAGGCTGGAATTTCCAAAAAGAACTGTAAATTTTAGGTTAAAAGGGAAACCCCCAACTCATTTAATCTGCATCTGACATCTGACTGTTTCTTTAGATCCAGCCAGAAAATTTGGGCTTCTCATTTTAACTGCACAAAACCCACTGAGCTACTAAATATATTGATCCTCAATGACCCGACCTGACTGATTAATGTGTGTTGGGGCATGAACAGGTGTGTTTAATGGGGTGACATGTGGATGATTTTAGAAGGCTGACATGATGAATCCCCCGCAACAGAAGGACACAATCCTCTTTCCATGTTAGAGAGAAACTCATTGATTGGGGCATATCTGATTGGATTATCAATGATTTTCATCTTTAAACTGTTATCCTTTATTCAGGTTAAGGGGGTGCAGTTTGTCGGGGGTCCCCGGGTGTGCTTCTCTGGCCCCGCTCTGGGAAATCCCAAACCCCCCCATCTGAGAGACCCGGGGCCTGAGTGTTTTAGGGCCTGCAGGATTCAGGGGGTGAATCCCCCCGGGGTTTTCTGCAGAGTCCCGAAAAATGGGGGTGGAGACTCTGGGTCAGACTGAGAGACAGAAAAAAAGTTTCTTCCTCTTTGCTTTATGATTTGTGATGTTTATAGTGACTGAAAATTAATGAAAGGGTGTGTTTGACTTTTTGTATCTGGGCTGTTTTTAAACTGGATCCTGTTGGTTCAGGTGTTTGGGTTTCCCTTTTTTCCAAAATTGGCCTCAACCTTCTTCAGCTCTGAACAGATGATGAAACACCCCCCTTTTTTTGGGAACTTTTTCTCCCCAAATCACACTTTTTTCTTTATTCAGGTTGGTACTGCAGGTTGTCGGGGATCAGCTGTGCTTCTCCCGGCCTCCCCGCCCCAAGTCCCAACCCCCCCATCTAAGGGCACCTGGACCTGAGTGACAACCCGGGACCGAGGGGTTAAATGGGGAAAGGGTCTGTGGGTTTTTTGCAGGTCCCGACTGTGGACTGGAGACCTGGGGGTCAGACCTTCCTTGTTTACTTGTGTGCTGGGGTGAATATGATGTGAAAGGTTGACAGTAAAATGCAGACATCACACTGATTTATACTGATCCACACTGAGGGGTCTTCATTTGGGAAAGTCTGTTTTTTTCTTCTGTGGTTTAGTCCACTGACTGTGGCAGAGCAATGTTGACCCCAGTTTCCAAAAACTTCATTTAAAAAAAAAGCTTATTTTTTTCCATCCAAGTTTTTTCCAATACATCAACAAATATATATTCAGTTTTTCTTCTTCCAACACGACTAAAAATGATGAGACTAAAGTCAAAGTAACGATATTTAGGCAACTTGGGTGTTTGTTAAAAAGTCCAAGTTTCTGAAGTGAAAATTCCCTTTTCCCTTTTTTCTCAATCATTTTTACTTTTCCCCCCAAACTTTTCCCGACATGTTTTGTTCTGTCAAAACTTTAGGATTTTTTAGTGAAACTGAAACAAATGTCAACAAATTTTAGTTTGGAAAATGGAACCACTGGTACTGGAAAAAGTTTTAAAAGCTGAAATATATGTTTTTTATTAAGGGAACAGCATGTTGTCGGTAATATTTAAATTTTAAAGGGGCATTTTTTTGTGTTTTGGTTTTTCCCAAATTTTCAACCCTTCAGCTCTGAACAGATGATGGGGAAAAACTCAACGCTTTTAAAAAGGGGAAATTTGTCTCCCAAACTCCCTCTTTTATTCTTTATTGGTTTTAGTTGGGTTTTAGGTTGTCAGAGATCAGCTGTGCTTTCTGGCCTCAGCTCTGGAAGTCCCAAACCCCCCATCTGAGACACCTGGGCCCGAGAGGAAACAACCTGCAGGATTCAGGAGTGAAGGATCTGTCTGATCTTTGGAGTCCAGACTTTGGTTTCAGACTCCCGGGGGTCGGGAGAGGTTGGAAAAAGTCCTTCTGCTTTTATCAGGTTTTTGCTAAACACAGTTGTATCAAAGCAAAAAATCCAAATGTCTCCAAACAAATCAAATCCCAAAACAAATCAAATCAGGCTTTTTATTGTTTTTTGCTGTCCCTACAACTGCAGTCCCCGACAAAATGAGACAGTGTTTTTGGGGTCCGGAGGGGAAGGTCAACAAAAGAGTAAAGTAATTACTAAATAGTAAAATAGGGTTTAAAAATAAAAAGTAATAATAAATACTAAATAAGTACAAAAAAAAACAAAAGAAGTCAAAAAAAATGAACACCTCAACCCCCTCCCCCCCAAAATATTGGGGGGTTTACCCAAAACGATTAATATAAAATAGAAAATAAAAAAATTTCAGTTTTTTTAGTAATCTAACGGGTTGTGGTGGGGGAACTGTTTGGCTGGAGGTTCTGCCTTTTTTCTCCCGGGATCTTTTTTCCCAAGGGAGCAGTTCAACAAATCCCTTTTTGGGGGGTGTTGGGGAGTCCCCTTAAATATCCGAGCTCTCCCTAAGGGTCTGGAAGAGACCCTTTGGGCAGAGGGGAAAACTCCAATAATCTTCTCAGCCCCCCCGACTATTCTCTGTAAGGTTTTTCCCGTCCCCTATGGGGGCTGGGTACCAAGTGGACATGCAGTTTCAGGGGGGTTTTCCCCCGCCTGAAAGGGCCTGAGGATGGGTGGGGAGAGGCTTTTTTTAGCCTCCCCCAGGGGGAAATGCAACCCTGCTGGGCCCCTTTTTTTTGCTGAGGGGTTCTTCTTCCCCACAGGTCCCGGGGATCTGCAATCCTAGGAATCTTTTTTTCTCTCTCCACGGGGTGGCCCCTGATGCTGAGGGGAGGGGTGCTCAGGGCTGAGTCCGCGGAAATGGGAAATCATTTCCGGCCCCCTCCCCGTTCAGCACCAGGTTATTCAGTTCACCAATACCAGGTGATCTACCTCCCCCTGTACATTGATTGTCGTTTTTTCCCCGATGAGTCCCCCCACTGTGGTGTCATCTGCAAACCCTTTGTGATCCCGGTTCCCTCATTTCTAGCTGCCAAATCGTGTGTCAGCAGTGTAAACAGTAGTGGACTGAGACACACCTTGGGGGGGCCCGGGGCCACGTTATGGATTTGGGGATGTTTTTCCCAACCCCAGACTGCGGGCTCTGGGTCAGGAAGTCCTGGATCCAGAGACATGTTGGGGGTTTTAGGCTGGGGTAACGGAGTTTCTCCACAGTGTCTGGGGATGGTGTTAAATTGGTTTAAATCAATGTCAGGATTTAAATTGGTGTTTTTTTGGTCCAAATGGGGGATGACTGAGTGCAGGGGTGGTGGGTATTGCATCCTCTGTGGAACTGTTGGGAATGGGTTTCAAACTGGAAATTAAATGATGCAGGGGGGCTGGCTTTATTTTGGTTTTTTACAAATCGTTTAAAACCTTCCCTCACAACCCGGGGTTGTGGATGGGGGGGTAGTCATTCAGGCAGGGAAACTGGTTTTTTTTTGCCACCGTTTCTATGGGGGATGTTTTTAAAACATGTGGAACGGGGGCCTGGGTGAGCGAGATGTTAAAGATGTCGTAGACCCCAGCCAATCACCAGCTCAGTTTTCCACCCCGCCCCCGGGGGTTTTTCTTGGCCCGCTGCTTTTCCCGGGGGTTTACCCCCTTGGGGTCCCCCCCACGTGGCTGTTTCGCTGATGGTGTGAGCTGGCCCAACCAAAAAGGTAGGGGGCCTCCCCCTTTCCGGGGTTTTGGTTTTGGTTCCCCGGCCCAAAAAAGTTGTTAGGCCCCGGTTTAGGAAGGGGGCCCCCGGCCTCGACCCTCTGCCCGGGGTTGGTTTCCCTCACGCCTGGACTCCCTTTCCCCCCATTCGCCCGGTGTTTCCTGTGTCCAAAGGTGCATGGTTTTTTTCCCGTTGCTTGGGAGCCTTGATCCCCTGGGAGGTTAAATTTCCCGGCAGGCGGGGTTAACTTTTCCCCGCCCTGAAAGGGTTTGTCTCTGGCTGACAAAAATGAAACGACTTCAGTTTTCATCCACGGTTTCCCGGTTTTCCCGCGGGCCCCGAAGGTCTTGGCTACCGGGCATCCCCCTTTTGCACTTTTGCATGTAGCAGGTCACCGCCTCATATTCCCGATGTTCCGCGGCCCCCTGGGAGGCTGCGATCGAAAAACCCCAGTCTGTATTCCCGAAGAAACCTGAAGTGGGGCCAAACCCCCTGGCCAGATCGGCCGTGTGTTTTTTCTCTGACCTGTTTCGCTTTTAGGAAGGGGTTTGATACCGGTACCAGCCGGGCGAAAGGTGATCAGAAACGTTAAATGGGTTGGGGTCGCTTTTGTATCCTGGGAAATTTGTTTCCCCTCCCAAAATTTCTTTCCCCTGGTTTTAAAAATCCACATTGTTTTTTAGCGGGGCGGGCGGTGTGGTTGAAATCCCCTGCCATCACTCGGTTTTCCGGGTTTTTTGGGCAACAATTCACTGATGGCGCTGCACCTCGGGGTTTAAAGTAAACTTAAGGCCCGGGGGAACAACCCCTTTTCGACCGGGGAATTCCCCCCGGGAGATGGGGAAAGGCCAGCATTTCCCCGATGAGGGAAATGGGCAATTGGGGCAGTGTTTGGTGGCTAACTTTGGGTCCCTGGGCCCCAACATTCTCAGTGGCTGCTTTCCCCATTGAAGGGGAGGGAGAACAGGGACAGGCCTCCCGGGGTGGGACAGAAAAACAAAACACAGAGGACAAAAAAGCCAATCACAGCAGCCACAAGCTAAATTGTGTTCTGCAGGAAAACACTGAGACTCCCTCCACCTCCTCCCCCTTTCCCCCTGGACTTTAAACTGGTCTTTTTTTTTCATTTACAGATGCTGAACCCAAAGTGATGACTCATATTAATCAGCCCATCATGTGGTGTGATGGAGAAGTGCAGCTAATGTCCCCATTATTTTTTTTTTTCCCGATCTTTTGGGGGTTCAGAGGTTTCCCGTAAGTTGGGGATCATTATGTGTCTGCTGTCCAAAGTACACATGACATATATTATTATTCCCATACTTCTTCTTCTTTTTTGTCCTTTAAAAAGCATCTTGGACATGTTTCAGAAGATGTCCACATTAAATAAACACAGAGCGTGTTGGTAGGGGCCCAGGTTCCCCCTAAGAAAAAACTCCAGGTACTGCAGGGTAAAAAATTTTAAATTCCCGAGGATGAAGAGGCAATCCAAATTTCTGATTGGCTGGGCTGGTGAATTTTGTGATTGGGCCCTTTTTATTCATGTGAGAACATGACTGGGGCTTGTTTGGAAAAAAATTACCACAATACTTTTCAAAAATTTTAATTTTTTAAACCCCATCATTTCTGAGAAATGTAAGTATTATACTAAACAGTTAAAAATTTCTTTAAAATTTTACTTTTAAAAATTTTCTCATTAATAAAAATGTTTTAAAACTTTTCGGGCCCTTTTTCAATTTTCTACATGAAGCAACTACAAGTACCACTCCTGAAATACTGTGACTGTGTATTTGGGGTTCACCTTTTTCATTCAGGGGAAAGAAGATTTCCTCCTTTTATTAAAAAACCAGTCGGGTTTTAGAAATAAATGAGGTCATGAGGTCAAGGGTTCCCCTTTTGACAATGTTTTTTTTCCCGTAACTTCCATTTTCTTTTTTTATCTGGATTTTTTCCCCTATAACCCCATTTATCTAACGGTCTGAACTCTCTGTGATTTTTTTATTTAAATGCAGCAGTTTCCCAGAATTTTAAAAAACCCTGAATTTTCTTATGAATTACTTAATGTAGTTCATCACTGACTACATAAAAAAAAATGTAAAGATGATGTGACAGTTAAAAACCCTCAAAGGCAGGGCCCAAACCCCAGAAATTTGGGGGGCGGAGGGGGGTTTTTCTGTTTAGATTTATACACAAGCCCCAATTTATAAAACTGGTGATGCTGCAGCATATAGTCCCCAAGGCCCCCTTTTGTTCCTGAAGGGGTCTACCAAAAGGTATTCGGGAACAATCTCCATCATCAGTGATCATCATCATCCTTTAACCACCCCTCTTTGGGCCCTTTTTCCCCCCTTTTTGTCTGGCAAAGAGGGGTTTAGGGGCATCAGTGCAGGGCCTAGGGTGCTGGGGCTTTTTGGGAAGAGGTGGACGTGAACGGACTGTGCCCCTCCCCCTCTATCCACACCCCAGCACCCAAATTTCTGTGAGACAAAAGAATGTCAAGGGCACTTTAAGTTCTATGTGTTTAGTTTTAAATACTTAAAGAGTTCTTAGTTTCAGTTTTAACAATTTTTTTTCCCCCACTATTTTTTTAATTTGAAGCCGGGGAAATTTTAAATTTTTTAAAACTCAAAATGATAAAAAAAAACACACACTTTTGCATTCAAGGACCCGGGCCAAAATTTTTGTGGGTCAGCCTTTTCCCCATTGTTTGATCTTTTTGTCGGAGGACATATAAAGCAGACAGTGAACAAAAGATAAAGTTTTTAAATTTCTGTTTTGGGTTTTTGACAAAATAACAGTCCCTTCCCTAATCACAAGATATAATTAAAATTTTTCCCCGTGGGGGATAAAATTTAAAACCAACTAAAAAAAAACTTTTTCATTTTTAAAGCATCTTAATAAAAAAACCAAAAAATTTTTCAGTATTTTAGTATATTACAGGTCGCCTATTTTCCCTTTTCACCGGTATAAAAAAGTATAGTTTTGTATAAATGATCAAAAGCCTGGGCCTGTAATTAACGATTATCTTTTTCCTGTGGGTCAGGTCTGGATGTATGATGATCTTGATGGAGGACCTTTAAAAACGGGTGTTTGGTTTTTTATAATAAGTTCCCTATAACCCCATTTAAATTTCAGAGTCCAAAAAACCCCACTGCATCCCAAAAAACACAATATTATTGCTTTCTCATAGACAAAGTGTTTTTAAAAGCTGGAACAGGAAACAGTTTGGGTGTTTTGGAAAATCTTCATTTTCCCAAAGTGTGAATCATACCCTCTCTCAACATTTGGCCCAAAACAAAAAAAGCACAGTTTAAGACTCCCGGAGAAATAATCTCCCAGTCCCAAAGCAAATAACCAGCCCCACTGTTTTCCCCTTCTACAATCATCTACTTACTATTGTGCTTTAAAATTTCAGCCTTTTTACATTTACCTATCACTGAGTCCACTTGTGTTTTTATACTGAACACTAGGTTCAAATCTCCTTTTGGCTTTTAGCCTTTTATTTTTTGTTCATTTTAGTGAATACAATTATGTCCTGTATTTAAAACTGCAGGGAAAGAGTAAAGGGGCTTAAAATTTAAACAGCTGTTGCATGAAGCGTTTTAGGCTGTGTTCATTTCCCCTCTTTTGGTTTTTGGGGCAGTAAAAAACCCTGATTTCCCTACTGTGGAGGGGAAAATTTTGGCTTTGAGAATTCTTTCTCCTTGAAAACCTTAGTCCTGGGAAAATGGGAAACTAAAAAAAGTTGATGTGTTTGAGGTGGGATGTGATGCATTTGGATAGTGTTCATTTGTTTTGTTTTTTAGTGTAGGAGGGGAAAAAATGTTGATGACTGTGGGGGAAAAGAATAAGTTTAAAATTTAACTCTCTTTCTTTAGACTCTCAGCCCCTGATTCTTGTTTTCTGCTCCATGGCCCCATCTACAGGACTGTAATTTCGTCCGGTTGTTGAAGGATCTTAATTATTAAGCAGTAAAAATATTTCATATGGGGAAAAGGTAAAATTCACTTTTTAAAAGTTTTTCCCTTTTTTCTGTTTCTTTGTCTTTTGATGATGGTCACTAACCCAAATCCGGGCCCAAAAAATTTAGCCCCCTTTTTCCATGGGTGGGCTGTGTGTGTGTGTGTGTGTGTGGGGGGTGTTTGGTTTAAGTGACAAAATCATCTTTTACATTTTATGGAAAAAAAGGATGAAGGAAAGGTTCTCACTGGGATGTAGAAATTTTTTTTTATTATGACCCACAAAATTTAAAAAGCCAGTTTGACTCTGGGCATTTTCCCGGCTCTGTGTTTCCAGTTCACCATTCACCCAAAATGATGTACTTTATTTCTTCATGATGACTCTTGAAAGTTTTTGAAAAGAGGAGAAAAAATTTTTTCTGTCATTTTTCCCCTTTTTTTCTTAAAAAACCCTTTTAAAAATTTTCCGGGTTGAAAAAACACATTTTTGTTTCCCGAGAAAATGGGGGAAATGTTCCCTCATTTATCCAGAAGTTTTATAGTAATGTGATCATTATTCTGTGACTGTGGGGATTTAGTTCAGTGAATTGATGTGACTCGTCTGTGCTCTTTTTCCCGCTCATTTTTAAAGAAGAAATTCCCCCTCTGTATTATGATATTGGGTTGTAATTCAGCTTTTTCCACAACACCCAAGGCCCCCTGTATGTTTTGTTTAAAGGTTGATCCATCTGTCTTTCCCGTTTTATTTCTCTCACCCCCTTTTTTTCCACAAACCACATACACTAAATTAAATAAACTGTAGTAAACTTAAAAGCAAACCATTATGTGTGAAACATAAAGTGGCTGGATGTTTAGAGGAAACAGATTTTCTGAATGAATGAGGTAATGGGGGTTTTAAATTTTTTTGCAGTTTGGGGGTGGGAGACTGGGGTTTTTTATCCAGAGTCCACTCTGTGGTTTTGGTTTGGTATTTACAGCTATTTAACAAACACAAGCCCCCAACCCCATACGGACAAAATGTCCCCCACACATTTCCCTCAGGGGGGGCTCCCCAGAAATAAGTCCGGGGGGAGAAAGTCCCCAAAAGGCCCCCACATGTTTCCTCCTTCTACTGTGCTGGGGGAGACTGGCCCGAAGCTGTCAGCTGTACCCCTCAGCCTCTGAGGCTGCTCTGCTCTCTTGGGCACACCTGCTACTGTACGAAGACTGCTTTAGCCCCGGCTCCCGCTCCACTCATCACTAACTTCATTTAGAGAAACAGGCCTGCTGTAACAGGGCAGCAGAAAGTCAGAGGCTTTTCCCCCTGGGGGCGCAGACCCTCTGTCAGTCAGGGGTTTTTTGGGGAAAGGGCGTCCTTACAGATTTTACAACTCGAGTCAGCATCAGACGGAAAAACGCACAATAAACATCCACGGAGGGAATTTCCCTCTCAGCTGTGAAACGATCCGTTTCCTTGAAACCAAAAAAAGGGAAAACGACGGCGGGACCCACGGTGGTATCCAGAAGTAAAGATGGTTCCTTTTAAACAGCTGCAAAAACTCCGCGCTCTTTCCCCGACGAAGCCCGTGTCCAGCGGTTCTTTTTCCGAAGAAAAGGGGGCTGCCCGATGAAACCGAGCGGAGGAAGAAACCCAGTGTGAACGCCTGATGAACACAAGAGCTGGAGATTCTTTTCCCTTCTTCTGCTGCTTTCACCGGACATTAGCAAACCCCTTTCCGGAACTGGGTTTTCCAGTGAGAAAAGGCAGGGCTGTGTGTGAGTCCTTTTTCTGTCTGTGTTGGTTGTTGCTCTAAAAACAAAAATTTCATGGGTTTAGGGCTGACAGCAGGACTAATGTGGACAAGTCCAAACCAATTTCATTCAGCACCACAACCCGGTTTGGGCACATGGGTGAAGTGGCCAAAATGAAGGGAGGGGAAAGGGAGGAGGAAGCAACACAAAGTGTTTACTGGTCTCTGATGGGGTCTTAGCCAAACAGTTTGTCTCTGTGTTATTCTTTTTCTGCAACCTTTAAAAATTCCCTACTCAATTTGGGCAGTCACAGGGGCACTGTCTTTTATCACAATTTAAAACTGTGTGATGTTCCCGACACTGACCAGGGTTTTAAAAACGGGGCAAAATTTATTTTCCTTCAAAACAGAAAATGAGCTGGTTAATGGGAAAACCCCATGAGTCAGACTCAAGTATCTGCCTTTATAACCCCAATGAGCTGAGGAATTTTTATGGAAAATTGGGCATTAAGAAAAAATATATTTTGTGTGAATAATATTAGTTCCTTTTTTTCCCCCTTTTGATTATGATGGTATTATAAAAAATATATTTTCTTTTCAGTCTAAAATCCTTCTAGTGTATCTACAGGGCTAGTTTCCCTTTTAACAGTGGTTTTTCCAGATATGTCAGGGTTCAAATGGGACAGTCTAGTTGGTCTCATTGGATAAAGCCCGTTTATTTAAAAAGAAAAATGACAAAGATTTATTCCACTTATTTTGTCAGAGCCACTGAAGCTGTTTCTTTCTTTTTTTTCTTCCCCAGCTGCAGTGAGAAACATCTACAGAAGAAACATTTTTTATTTTTTACTTTCCCAAAACAGTAAAAAATGTAAATGATGGACATTTACTCAACACAACTTTTTTTTTCCACTGTCACAGGATAGAAAGAACAAAAAAACTTCACTAAGAGCCTTGTTTTTAATTCATTTCCCGCCCACAGTGTTTCTGTCCTCCCGAAAACCCTTTTGGGTGTCAGTGTGCCGGGGTGATGTTGGTGAATCTGAGGGTGTGTTGACTGGGGAGAAGAAGCTGTAGATCTTTTTTACCCCAGGCCCCTGGACTGATTTGATGGGGTGCTCCACAAATAAAAATGCTTCTCCACTCAACTAACTACTACTTTCCCCATAGGGGCTTTCTGCAGGGAAATAAAACTGCTTTTGGTCAAAGATATTCATGTTTTCCAAATTTTCCAGGGGCCATTAGCTTTGGGGGAATTAGCACCAAGGACAAAACAGCAGCTGTTAAATGTGAATGCAGCAGCTTCAGAGTCCTTCTCACCTCACTACAGCAGAGAAGAAAAAAGGCCGCCCGCCACAGATTTGTTCCATGCTGCTTACACACTAATTGTTCTCAAAACTTGTATGAACCCAAATTCTTTTTTTTTTTCTTTAATTAATTTACTGACCTCAAAAAAACGAACATTTTTCCCCCAAGCAATTTTCCCTCAAAATATAAGTTTATTATTCAGTTGGGAACAGGGGAGTCAGACACACTCAGCAGCAAAAGGACAGTGGAATTACTTCCCTGATCCATCCCGTCTGTCTCATCCAAATCCTGTAAGACTTTTCCCTTTCCAATAACCCAAACCCTCATAAAAAGATTGTCCCTCAATTTCTTTCACTGTAAAAAAAGCCCAATGGGGCACCCAGAGCCCAGTGAGAACTGGAAAAATGCCAAGTTGTTGTTTTTTAATGTGATAACAATTTAATTCAATTAATTCAAATTTTATTTATATAAACCCCACAATAAAAATTTTCCAAAACACTTTAAGAGACCCCGGCCTGACCCAGAGCAACTGGACATCCTAATAAAAGGGGCAAGAAACCCGCCTAGAAGTAACAAAAAACATGGACTAATTTTTCAGCATCACTTCGAAGGTGTTCCTAATCTTACAAATTAAGGGGAAAAAAAGGGAACCCGAGACTTGTTTTTATATGTGAGTTTGGGACAGATTCCGATCAAAAATAAAATCCCAAAGGGTTTCCCCACGGTCGATTGGGGGCTAAATTAAAAGCCACCCAGAGTAACTATATGATTGAAAAAACTGTTTTGGGGGTGTTTGGGGGGGCCCAAATAGCCTCGTTTTGTCTGAATTAAAAAGAAAAATTACAGGTCATTTAGGCCTTTTTGTCCTTTTAAAACATGCCTAGATGGGTTTAACTTTATCTGTTTGTCGGTTTCATGATAAATATAGCTAAATATCCCATAAAAAGGGAAAATTTTTTCCCTGCTTCCTGATATTTTGCCTAGGGGAAGCATGTATAAAGGGAAAATACGGGCCAAGCACAGAACCCCCGTGGAAACCCCTGACTTATTGGTATATGTGGAGGATCAAAAAATTTAAAATGGGAAAAAATTTGGGATCTATCTGATAGAAAGATTTAAAACCCCTAGTGCTGTTCCTTTTAAACCCAATAACATGTTAAAAACTATCCAATAAGGTATTATGATCAAGGTGTCAAAAAACAGCACTAAGATCTAGCAGGACAAATTAGAGGCAGGGCCATTATCTGATGCTTAAAAAATTGTTGGAACCCCCCACCAGTGCTGTCTCCCTTTTTAAAAACCCCCCGGGAAAAAAACCCCCCCCCCCAAAAAAAAAAGGGGTTTTTTTTTTTTTTTTTTTTTTAAAAAAATTTTTTTTTAAATTTAAAAAAAAAAGGGGGGGGTTTTTCCCCGCCAACCCCAAACCCAAAAACCAAAAAATTTTTTTTTAAAATTTTTAAAAAAAACCCCCAAAAAAAAATTTTTTTCCTTTTTTTTTTTTAAAATTTTAAAATTAAGGGTTAAAAAAATTAAAAAAACCCGGCCGGTTTTTTTTTTCCAAAAAACCCCCAAAAATTTTTAAAAAAAAAAATTTTTTCTTTCTTTTTTTTTTAAAAAAAAAACCCTTTTTAAAATTTGGGGGGGGTTTTTTTTTTTTTTTTTTGGGGTCACCCCCCTTTTTCCCTTTTTTTTTTTTTTTTTTTTTCCCCCCCCCCTTTAAAAGGGGGTTTTTTCCCCCGGGGGTTTTTTTAAAAACCCCCTTTTTTTGGGGGTTTAAAAAAAAATTTTTTTTTTCCCCCCCTTTTTTTTTAAAAAAAATTTTTTTGGGGGGAAAAAAAAAAAATTTTTTCCCCCCCCCCTTTTTTAAAAAGGGGAAAATTTTTTTTTTTTTTAAAAAAAGAAAATTTTTTAAAAAAAAACCCCCCCCTTTTTTTTTTAAAAAAAGTTTAAAAACCCCAAAAAAAGGTTTTTAAAAAACCAAAACCCTTTTTTTTAAAAATTTTTTCCGGTTTTTTGGGGTTTTTTTTTTTTTTTTAAAAAAACCCTTTTGGGTTTTTTTTTCCCCCCTTTTTTTTTTTTTTTGCCCCAAAATTAAAACCCCCTTTTTTTAAAAAACCCCCTTCCCCCTTTTTTTTTTTCCCCCTTTTTCCTTTCCCCCTTTTTTTGGGGGGTTTTTTGGGGGTTTTTTTTTTTCCCCCCCCAAAAATTTTTTTAAAAAAAAATTTTTTTTTTTTTTTTTTTAAATTTTTAAAAAAAAAAAACCCCCTTTTTTTTTTAAAAAAAACAAAAAATTTTTTTGGGGGGGGAAAAAAAAAAAAAAAAAAAAGGGGGAATTTTTTTTAAAAAAAATTTTTTTAAAAAAAAAAAATTTTAAAAAAAGGGCCCAAAAAATTTCCGGAAAAAATTTTTTTTTTGGGGGTTTTTTTAAAAAAAAAAAAATTTTTTTTAAAAAAAAAAAAAAAAAATTTCCCTTTTTAAAAAAAACCCCCAAAAAAGGGGCCTTTGGGGTTTTTTTAAAAAAAATTTTTGGGTTTTTTTTTTGTTTTTAAAAACCCCAAACCCTTTAGAAGGAAAAAATTTCCTTATTTTCCCGCCCAGGAAAAAAATTTTTTTTTTTCCCCCCCAAACCCTTTAAAAAAACCCCCTTTTAAAAAAAGGGGGAAAAAAAAAAAAAAAGGGAAAAATTATACAAAAAAAATTAAAAAAAAATTTTTATTAAAAAAAGGGGGGGGTTTTTTAAAGGGGGGAAAAAGGGGGGGGGAAAATTTTTTTTTTGGGGGTTGGGGGGGTTTTTTTGGGGTTTTTTCCCCGGGCCCAAAATTTTTCCAAACCCCTTTTTTTTTTTTTTTAAAACCAAAAAATTTTTTTTTGGGGGAAAAAAAAAAGGGGGGGAAAAAAAATGAAAAAAAAAAATTTTTTTTTTTTTAAAAGGGGAAAAAGGGGGGATTTTTTTTTAAAAAATTTTTTTTTTGGGGAAAAAATTTTTTTTTTTTAAAAAACCCCAAAAAAATTTTTTTCTGGTTTTTTTTTTTTTTTTGTTTTTTTTTTTTTTTTAAAAACCCCCTTTCCCCCCAAACCCAAAACCTTTTTTTAAAAAAAAAAATTTTTTTTTTTTTTTTTGGGGGGGGGGGGAAAAACCGGGCCCCAAAAAAAAAAAATTTAAAAAAAAAAAAAAAAATTTAAAATTTTTTTTGGGGGGTTTTTTTATTTCGAAAAAAAAAAAATTTTTTTTTAAAAAAAAAAAATTAACAAAGGGGGAAATTTTTTTAAAAAGGGGGGGGGGTTTTTTTTGGGGGGGGGGTTGTTTTTCCAAAAAGGGTTTTTTTTTAAAAAAAAGGGGGGGTTTTTTGAAAAATTTTTTTTAAAAAAAAGGGGGGGGGGTTTTTTGGGTTTAAAAAAGGGGTTTTTTTTAAAATTTGGGTTTTTTTTTGGGGGGAAAAAAAAGGGGGGGGAAAAAAAAAAAAATTTTTTTTTTAATTTTTTTTTGGAAAAAAAAAATTTTTTTAAAAAAATTTTTTTTTTTTTAAAAGGCCCCCCCGGGGGGGGGGGTTTTTTCCCGGAAAAATTTTTTAAAAGGGCAAAATTTTCCAACCCCCCCCAAAAAAAAACCCGGGGGGAAAAAAAAAGGGGGGTTTTAAAAAAAAGGGGGAAAGGTTTAAAAAAAACCCCCAAAAAACCCCCCCCCTTTTTTTTAAAAAAAAAAAAAAAGGGGGGGTTAAAGGGGGGAAAAAACCCCAAAAAAGGGAAAAAACCCCCCTTTTCCCCTTTTTTGGGGGAAAAAAAAAGAAAAACAAAAAGGGGGGTTTTTTTTAATTTTTAAAAAAGGGAAAAAGGAAATTTTTTTTAAAAAAAAAACCCCTTTTAAAACCCCTTTTTTTTTTTTCCCGGGGTTTTTTTTGGGGCCCCCAAAAAAATTTTTTTTTAAAAAATTTTGTTTTTTAAAGGGGGGAAAAAAGGGGGGGGAAAAAAATTTTTTAAAAAAAAAAATTTTGCCTTTTTGGGGTTAAAAAATTTTTTTTGGGTTTTTTTTTAAAATTTTTTTTTTTTTTGGGGGGTTTTTTTTTAAAAAACCCCCCCCTTCCCCCCCAAAAAAAAGGGGGGGGGGGGGGGTTTTTTTTGGGGGGGGGGAAAAACCCGGAAAAAAAATTTTAAAAAAAAATTTTTTTTTTGGGGGGAAAAGGGCGGGTTTTTTTTTTTAAGGGGGGGGGTTTTTTTTTTAAAATTGGTTTTTTTTTTTCCCCCCCCAAAAAAACCCCCCCCAAAAACTTTTTCCCCTTTTTTTTTTTTTGGGGATTTGGGGGTTTTTCCCCCCTTTTTTTAATTTTTGGGGGGGGTTAAAAAAACCAAAAAGGTTTTTGGGGTTTTTTAAAATTAAAAGGGGGGTTTTTTTTAAAAAAAAAATTTTTTTTGGAAAAGGGGCCCTTTTTTTTAATCCAAGGGGAAAATTTTTAAAAAATTTTTTTTTTTTTTTTTTTTGGGAAAAGGGGTTTTCCCAAAAAAAAAAGAAAAAAAATTTTAAAAAGGGGGGAAAAAAAATTTTTTGGTTTTTTTTAAAAAAAAAATTTTAAAAAAAAAAAAAACCCCCCCAAAAAAGGGGTTTTTTAAAATTTTTTTGGGATTTAATTTTTTTTTTCCTTTTTTTTTTTTTTTGGGGAATTTTTTTTTTTTTTTTTCCCCCCCCCCCCAAAAAAAAAAAGGGGGGGGGCCCCGGGGGGAAAGGAAAAAGGGGTTTTTTTTTGGGAGGGTTTTAAAAAAAGGGGGTTTTTTTTTAAGGGGGGTTTTTTTTTTTTTTTCCTTTTTTTAAAAAAAAAAGGGCCCGAAAAAAAAAAGGGGTTTTTTTTTTTTTAACCCCTTTTTTTGGGGGGTTTTTTTTTTTTTTCCCCCCCCCCCCCAAACCCCCCCCGGGGGGAAAAATTAAAAATTTTTTTTTTTTCCCAAAAACCCCCCCTTTTTTGGGGGGGGGAAATTTAAAATTTTTTCCCGGTTTTCCCCCCAAAAAAAATTTTAAAAAAAACCCCCCAAAAAAAAAAAAAAAGGGGGTTTTTTTTTAAAAAGGGGGGAAAAAAGGGGGGTTTTGGGTTTTTTGGGGGGAAAAAAAAAAAAAAAAAAAAAAAAAATTTTTTAAAAAAAAAAAATTTTAAAAAAAAAAAAGGGGGGCCCCCCCCCCCGGGGGCAAAAAAAAAAAATTTTTTTTTTTTTTTTTTTTAAATTTTTTTTTTTTTAATTTCCCAAAAATTTTTGGGGGGGTTTTTTTCCGGGGGGTTTTTTTTGGGGGGGGAAAAAAAAAAAACTCCCTTTTTGTTAAATTTTTTGTAAAACGGGGGGCCCCCAAATTTTTTGGGGCCCCCCTTTTTCCCCCGGGGGGGGGGGGGTTTTTTTTTCCCAAAAAGGGGGTTTTGGGGGCCCCCTTTTTTTTTTGGGTTTTTTCCCCAAAAACCCCCAAAAATTTTTTTTTTTCCCCCCCCCCCCTTTTCAAAAAGGGTTTTGGGGGGCCCCCCCCCTTGAAAATTTTTTAAAACCCCCTTTTTTAAAAAAAAAATTTTTTTTTTTTTTTTTTTTTTTGGGGGGGTTTTAAATTTTTGGGGGCCCCCTTTTTTCCCCCGGGTTTGGGAAAAAAACCCCCCGGCACCCCTTTTGGGGGGGGGGGGAATTTTTTTTTTTCCCCCCCGGGGGGGGGTTTTTTTTTGGGGAACCCCCGGGGGGGGGGGGGGGTTTTTTTTTTGGGGGAAAAAAAAATTTTTTTTGGGGAAAAAAAGGGTGTTTTAAAAAAAAAAATCCCGGGTTTTTTTTGGGGGGGCTAAAAACCCCCCCAAAAAAAAAAAAGGGGGTTTTTTGGGGGGGGGAAAAACCAAAAAATTAAAAGGGGGGGGGAAAAAAAAAAAAAAAGTTTTTTTAAAAAAAAATTTAAAAAAAAAGGGGGGGGGGGTTTTTTTTGGGGGGCCCCCCCTTTCCCCCGGGGGTTTTTTGGGGAAAAAATTTGGTTTCCCCCTTTCCTTTGGGGGGGTTTTGGGGGGGAAAATTTTTTTTCCCCCCCCCTTTTTTGGGGGGGGAAAAAATTTTGGGGGGAAGGGGGGGCCCCCCCCCCCCCTTTTAAAAAAGGGGGGTTTTGGGGGGGGGAAAAAAAATTTTTAATTTTTTCCCCCCCCCCCCCTTTTTTTTTTTTTTAACCCCCCGGGGGGTTTTTGGGGGCCCGGGGGGGCCCCCCCCCCCTTTAAGGGGGGGGAATTTTTTTGGGGTTTTGGGGGGGGAGAGCAGGAGGGGCAGAGAGATAGAGATCCAGGGGCTACAAGAAAAAACAACATTGACGTCTTAGCAAGGTATAGTTAAGAAAATGAGTGACACCAGGAAAAGAAGCAAAATCTGGAATCATTTCCGTTAGAAAGGCAGAGTCTAGAGTCTGCAAGAAAAGAATTTCAAATATAGCCAGCTCCACAAACAACCTGTTGTTTCACTTTATTTTTTTTAAAAGAAAAAAGCTAAAAGTTTAATATTGTTAAAAGTTGAATTGTAAATAGTTGTTTTTTGTATTTTTAATAATTTATTTTTATGTGGAGTGAAAAAATAAAGGCATATTTATACAATCGTAAACGTAATTAAATAACATTGACTGACTCTACTCCAGTAAATGTTGACTTTCTGATTCCTTCCAGATTTCCATTTTGTCAGACTTTCTACTTTTCCTGAACTATAGTTCAGAAAAAAATCTTGTACTTTGCTCCACCACAGTTACTGTTTCTGATGGCTGGAGTTACTAGCTCAGTTGGTAGAGCACGAGACTCAATCTCTTGGGGTCATAGGTTTGAGCCCCAATCCGGGAAGCACCACCTCCAATGGGCCCACCACCTGTGGGAGGTGATATAGGACTTGAGTGCATTGTGGACTGGGTGGCAGTCGCCCCCATGACCTGGGCCAGGACCCAGATGTTTCAGTTTCAAAGCGAAGTTTCTTTGTAAAACTACAAATAAGAACACAAAAAATACAAATAGATTAATACGTTGGCAAATACAGAAAATATATCTGCCATAAATAACGCAACTTAGCGATCTGTAATATACATTTATGAAGCGGCAAACAATGCACTCAAATCACAGAAATGGACACATAACCTTGTCAACACAATTGCAATACACATCCAACTTACAGATGAAGCCACCGAGAACCTTAGCGACTAGACCCTGCAGACGATGCACAATTCTGTAACCCTTCCTCCGAAGCCCGAAAAGAAAAACATTTCCCACCATGTCACCTCCCTACTGAATCTTGCATTCCAACAGCCACCACCACCAGGCTGCACCAAAATACACACAAACGTAACCAAACCCATGTCTTCCACTCACACAGATATTTCTGATATAAATACATTTGTGCACACATTAAGACATTTTCAACAGCTGTTGTTGTGAAGACATTTGAGTCTGCAAGGACTTTTGATATGTATTTACAAGTAAATGAATGTTTATACAAACAGACAAACCTTTAGTATTTATACAAAACACAGATCAATTTATAAATGAGTAAAAAATAGTTCTATGCAGCTGAATAATATATTTAAATGCTGCCTTCACATTGCTACTACTTTACTTTGATAATTAAAGAACATTTTGCTGACAATGCTACAGACTTTTACTGAAGTAACATCAGCTGCTAACAGTAATGTAAAAGACAGTTTACATGACATTTGTTCCTCACATAGGTCCAACATAAAGCCTGTCATCAAGAGAAAGGTAAAGCAGACTGAAACATATTTAATTAGAAACATGGCAAAGCACGCTGTTAAGAACTGTGTCTGGAAACTTCTGAGCACTAAGTTTTCATGCTGTTTATATTGGGATTTTCACCGTCCTCTCTCCTTTTAACTTGGTGACAGATGACACCATTTGTTGACTGACTTTAACAATACTAACCATGTCACGTTTGCCTGGCAACGTTATCAAAGCTTAAACTGACCTGAAAATGATGTGACGTGTCGACGTCCGCTGACCAGGAGTGACTCCAAACCACCAACTCCTTCTTGTGGTGAAACTACACCATTACAATGCCCTGTACTATTTATAATAGGCCACACTACTTAGTTATAAATAAAATGAACAGCTGAGTAAATCTAAACTATTAACAAGCAGTAACATGAAGAAGAGGGTTCAGAAGCTAGTGACACACTCTGTAATTTTAAATTAGGCTTAATCTTTTTGTTTGACAAAGCTATAAGAGGAGACAGTGCTATGAATCAGCCCCTGCTCATATACAGTGAATACATGTAGCCTTTGGTCCTCACTGTGGCTCATTGTTCCTCAGGTGTGTGTGGGTGCAGCTGTGCTCATAGTGCTGTAGGTCTGATATCTCTTCTTCTTCTGTATTGGTATTGACACTGGCAGTGAGGCTGGAGGTTGGCAGTGTTGTTGCTCTGTCAGTCAGAATGAAATAGTTAAAACTGATGGATTTCCATCAAAGTTTGTTTCTTTCATAGTCTGTAGAGGATCAACTTGATGACTCTGCTGTTTTCTCTGCCATTAATAGGTCAAATGCTTTTTGTCCAGTCACATATCTTCACATCTATTCAATGTATTGCTCACAGGAATTTGGTGATGACATTTTCCTTCCCAGCAGGATGAATCCCTAATGACTTTGTTAATCCAGCACCACTGTAGTAGACACAGGAGTGGAGGTTAGAGTGTGACAACATCCAGTTCAGTTTTCCCTGACTGATTTTTACCACGTTGTCACACTACATCACAGTAATGTTTGAGTCTGCTGAAATGCTAATGAATGAGTGAAATCCTCTCACAATCAGCTTCTTACAGTCACTTCTCCTGAACGACGCCTCGACACACTAAGGAACAATGTTTATATAAAAGCAAATCAGCTGACCTGTAGATGATCAGATCGATCGGGTCTGTGGGACCCATTTTCATTTTTTATCAAAAGAAGAAATGAAAATGATTTTTCAAACCAGAGACTCATTTTCTGTGAAGAACATATATCAGAATACATTTTCAATGACCACAAACTGTACACCATATTACATATTTAGATGTTTGGGGTCCACTGGACCCAGGGCTAATGAAAGTGAAAACGTGGTCCTGTGTTACCTTCACTATGTCCTCCACCTGTCTGGGCCTGGCAGTGTGTGTTTGGGCTTTTGTGTGTCATTTCAGTTTTTACGCCATCAGGACAGTGAGGGAGAAGGGGGCACTGCCTCCCCTGGCCTAATGTCACCCTTTGGATGAGCAGCCATTTAGGGACTCCAGTATATGGTGTCCTCATATGCTTGGAACTTACAAGTCATGTGATGCCACTTCCCTCATATGCTTGGAACTCAATAAATCATCATCTGCCCGGGTCCAGGCCCAGGTCGAGGGTGACTTCACAATGCACCAAAGTCCCATGGCACCTCCCACTCAGTGGTGGGGCCCATGGAGGCCGTCGGAGTGGGGGTTCAAACCTACTTCCACCCTGAGAGATTGAATCTCGTGCTCTTCCACTGAGCTAACTGGGCGGCTGAACTTACAAGTCTGCAACGCTTAGGAAACCTGATGGAGGAGCCCTGAGAAAAATCAAGAGTTGTTCTGAAAAACTTTGTTTCCATTTGTAACATGAGGCCAAAAATATGACACCACACAAGGGTTAATTGAAGTAATTCAGGACAACGTGCAGTCCTCTGTCCCACACTGACACTCGATGCAAATCCTCATCTACTTTGACATCAGCAGACTTAGACATGAGACAGTGCTCTTAAGAAGGTGAGTGCGTTAGGAAGGAGTGATGTGTTGGAGGCGTAATGAAACGTGCTCTTAGAGCAGGATCTTGAAGTGGATCTAGATCTGAGCCGATTTCGAGTCTGAGAGCCGGAGCTGCTTGTGTTTCTTTTTTGTGTCTGCGTTGCAAAATGATTAGTCAACCACTTTTGTGTGGTAGAAACAGTGTGTCAATAATTGAGCAGGAGGGGAGGGGGGAGTTACAGACACAGCAATAATAATAGGATCAACTCCTCAAATCTGAGGCATTTGGTTTTTCTCTTAATGTCAATCTTTTATCTAAAGATGAGCTAAAACTGTTACCTGGATGCTATTTTTACTTTTGTTTTATTACATTTTCATTAAGTATTTTCTCGTGTGATTCTCTAAGCTTCTGTGTTGTTTCAATGTAAACAGTTAAAATTTCTATAAATATTATACAATCCAATCAGAGATTGGATCTTTTCTCAAATTGAGATGGGGATTTGTTTTTAAAATAATAAACTTTTGATACAATGTATGTTTTTACATTTGTAATCTATTTTAAGCACAGAATTTTACATTATTTTAGTGGATAAATTCATTTACAGCCAGAATAAATAAATAAATACAAATCTGGAGGAGCCTTATTTATTTTAGATACATCTTTTCTCTGTGCAATTTTTCTTCTTTTCTTTATTATTTTCAATTGGGAGCTTGTCCTTACAACCAAAGAATTTCTTCACGGAGATTAATAAAGTTTTCTGATCTCTGTTTCTGAGCCATAAGAACTTACTCTCTGAAAAGAGTTGGAATTCCCATCACTGTATCCCACGGTTTCTGAAAGTTTACTTTCATTTTGGACCTAAGTCAGCGGGCGCAAATGATTTTCTGTCTGAAGGTAAATGTCCCGTGAGATTCTTTTAATGTTTTACTTCCGCCAGCATTTCTGTGAAGTTAGCTAAATTATTCCTGATGCCCGAAGTTTTTGGATGTTACTGTGGTTTTCTTTTATAATTTCTTTTGTTGTGTAGACTCTGAGTTGTCACTGTAAAGTCGGGATGAGGCAGGAGGAGGAACGCCGCCATCCGCTATACAGTGTGGATACTCTGCAGTAGAAGCGGTGGAGTCAGAGCAGGAGCAGAGTGGATGTTGATGGTCAGTAGCCGAACACACGGAGCCTTTGTTAGTCTGTGGCTCCACTTACTGCTGACTGAAGGCAGCTTGCCTGCCTGAATCAGCCTGTGAGAGGCGGTGACCTGAGCTGCTGCTTCCCGCAGTTCGAGCCGCCGCTTAAATGCGGTCTGGAGCTGGCGGCCGATAGCGGCTGGAGAACAGCTTCCGACTTTCTCTGTCATTAGATGAACTCTACGGGACTGAGCTCAGAGGGACTGGACAGGGTTTCTTTCAGGCTCTATGTGATTTTTCAGAGAGACAGTTAACACTCCATCCACAGAGTCAGAGGCCTCCTGGAATCCTATCAGGACAAACTCTACCTGATGAATTAGATGATAAAGACCCAAATCCATAAATACTCTCACACATATAAAAGCATCTCAGCAATTTGATAGGTGATTATATCTCTGTGGTTGAACAGTACAAACAGAAAACCGTCTGTCAGGACATATTTGCTGTTTTTATTGATGCTCATCTGTGTCTCTGCTGTTTGGTTTGGTTTTTTGGTTTGTTGTTGCTGCTTCATATAGTTCAGACTTTACTATTAGAAAAGGTAGGAAAGTGCCAGGGTCCCAAATACACACAGGCCCCCTGGGAATAATATGGAGGAGAAAATGAACTGAGTCTCAGTTGTTATGTGTGGAATAATCACCTGCAGCTTGTTTCATCAAGTCATTTTCTACAGAACACTGCAGACAAACAGATTGTCAGATAAAATCAGTGGATCTCAGTCCATCTGTGTGTCAGTGAATGGAAATGGTCGTCTCTTGAATCGTGTGTGAAAGATATGAATGAGGAAAGAAGAGCCAATCAGAGGAGGAGAAGGCACAAATGATAGTTCTTTACAGGACTCCTGTCTCCCTGTCCAACCAGGTGGGAAAAGACACTGGACCTGTGCTATGGGTCGATACAGGGGGCCTACAATTCTCTTCCTCTCCTCCTTTAGTCTCCTCTGATCACAGCTGTGTGCATTTGCTGCCCACATATAAAACTGTTTTAAAGAGGGAGAAGAAAAGATCAGAAACATAAAGGTCTCGACAGATGAGTCGGTGCTCTGGCTCCAGGATAAGTTTTTAACTGCACGGATTGGGATGTTTTCACACAACCCTGTGGGGATGATTTGGACTCATTGGGTGGATATAGTATGCTCATAAGTTACGGTCTTTGCAGGGATATGATCATTCCCTGTAAGCTGCAGTTCAAATATTTCCCCAACAACAAACCACAACCCTTTTTGAGAGACAAGAAAGATAAGATTCTTGCTTTGATTTTAAAATAAGAAATTAATTCAAATAAAAGATAACGTTTTTTTTTAATCTTGGTGAGAATCCAAATCATTTGCAGTGCATGGTACCCTCTGGAGGAGTTGCAGAGTTCCACAGCTCAGTGCATGTTCAGTTTGTTTGTGGACCTCAGATCTGACCAGTTTCTCGTGGAGTCACCACGATTGGTCTTAAAAGTTTATGTTTCCAGTTGTTGAGTTTCTGTGCAAGCAACTACATTAAAAAACAATTCAGAGCATTAACCAGCTCTGTGTCCAGCTTACAGTCCATCTAAGAATACACGAGTACTGTGCTCTGTGCTCAGAAATCCTGCAGTAGTTTTCATGCTTGACCAGGCTGAACCAAGCCTGTTTGCTGACATCTTGTTTTCCAGTTCTGCTTTCTAATCCTGCTTTTGATATTGATTTGGAAACCCATGGTTTATGCAAAAGAACAAAACCATGGGTTTCAGCATTTGACATAACAGAAGTGATATCTGCTTCAAATCCTTAAGTGCAACAGCACAGCACATCTTTAGTATGTATTAAAACATTTAACCATAAAATGGTTTATATGCTAGAACTTCTTAACAATTAAACAATTTAACATTTAACAATTAAAATCATTCAGAATAATCTTACTCACTCATCAAGCTCTGAAAAATGGCCATTTATGAGTGTGAGGCCAGCATTTGATTTGGACTCATTGGTGGACATGACATTCTCCTTATACATGGCCTTTTGCAATGATATGATCATTCCTCAAAGTGTGTGTGGGGGTTTTTTTCAAATATTTCCTAAGAACAAATCCATGGACCAGCTAATAATGACAGCAAACAAACTCTGGTCTAGTCTGTGCAAGGAGAAACCTATTGTAGGAAGCCTTCAGAGCACAGAGCCCAGTACTCTTGTCTTTTTTAGATGGTTGAACTCAGACAATAGAGCTGGATATCGTACTGAATTGTTTTTATTAGAAGTTTTGATTCCTTTGATTTTAAGCACAGAAACTCAGGAACTGGAACATAAACTTAAAGACCAGTCAAAGGGTGACTTCAATTTGAATGAAAACTTTCGAGAAACTGGTCAGATCTGAGGTCCTGGAAGCCAAAACTGAACATGCAGACTGGATTGAAAGGCTCCCAAGCAAATAGTTTTGATTTAAATGGGCTGAATCTGGTGGGTTGGACTCTGGACGTTTTAAATCCAGCAGGACATTGTGAGAGAGTGAGGGTCAACAGTACATTGTCTGGACCAAAGGTAAGTTCTTCCACTGTTTACTAAGGGTGTGTTGTCACCACTATTAATTCATTTTTATACACAAACATGTGTCAAGCAGACATGACAGAAGAAGCATCATAAAGTGCTGATGACTCCAGTTATTGACGGTGAGAGCAGCCATGGACCAGTCATTGATGATTTAGGTCTTAGTGGGGTGAGGAATCTGCCTGCAGCTAAAATGCTACAACAAATCCAAAGATAAGGCCATTGATTTTAGGAGGAAACCCCATGGTAAGTACCCAAGTCAATCTTAACAAAAATAATTCCATTGAGTATGTGCAGTCTTACATGTATCTTGGGACTATCATTGACAGCAAATGGACTTTTGAAGGTAAATTGTGAAGTGGATTGTAAAAAGGCTCAGAAATCATTTAGTACTTTTTAAGGAAATCCTTGCACATTTTTCACACCGACTGAACCATAGAATGAGCATGTTAAGCTTATCTTTATAATCCATTTACCATTTTCTTTAGTGTCATGTCTGAAGCCAGCTGATGTTTAGATGAATGATTTGCGTTTTCTCCAGATGAAGGTAGAAAGTGTGTGTGAGCTGATGTGTGGATGTGAATTCAGCATCATGAACAAAGGGTGTGAGGACAGAGAGGAGGGAGCCTCTTCCCTAAAAAGCAGTCTGTGTGGGACCACATGAGATCCAGACCAAAGCTCAGAGGCAGGAGATGAGGATCTCTAACTGTCCATGACTTTCACAGCCAGAGCTCAGCACTCATCACTGTGTGTGATGCAGCGTATGGGGAAGAAATAAGAGATAATAGGGGTGCATGGCTGTATCGAGCACTGCACCCAACCAACCTATAAGCCAGATAAACGCCACCTTGGGAATTTCGGCCCAAGGAAATAGTTTAGACAACTGTACGATTCTATAAGCACCCAGGTTCAGTTTACAACTGGACAGAGACGCTGCTCCAAAACAATCAATACATTATTCAAAAATACACACCTGGCTAAACATTATAAAACAATTATTCACAATAACACATACACAGAGTTATTAAAAATACTATAAAACACGTGCACACAGGGGACAAAAAGGGAAGGGGAGATCCTATCAGGGTGAGGCTTACCAGGGGCCAGCTCGAGGAGAAAGGTGAGGATCCAAATAATATACAAAAAAATTATCACCCAGCCACACACTCACACACACTCAAACACCAGGACGGGGAGGACACGACACGGGAAAAGGAAACCACCCCCCGGCACCACCTGACCACCTTCAGCTTCAGCCACTGAAAAGGGGGACAAGGGAAATAAAATTTGAGTCCTCCCAAAAAGAAACAAACAACCAATATACAAACAAACAAAAGAAAAGAAACAATAAATCAATGCTTACAGATTAATCAAAGCACCAAGACTAAACATAACTGAAATTCTTGTCGTAAACAAAGAAAATCAATGGTTAAGGAACAAAAAAAAACCAAAACTGAATATCAGGGCTAATTGAACCACGGAATGTCAAAAAATCAAACAAGAAAGAAAGGAAAAAAAAGAAAAAGAGGAAACAACCAAGCCCGCCCAGGACCTAGTTAACCGGATATTTAATAAACAAATAACCTAACCAAAGAAACAAGCTATAAGGAAAACAAATAATCAAACAATAACCCAAAACCCATTCTAACTAAATTCAGCAAAGGAAATGGGGACATTAAAGGAGGGGCAACCCAGCGTGCATTCGATTTAAAAGTCCCGGCCCAAAACGACGAAACTGCCTATTCAATATCCACGTCGTGGGGGGAATTGGTTGTCCACCTGCGCAGCCCGGCAGCAACACCGGAGCGCCGAAGCGGCGCAACGCCACAGGGGAAGCGGCAAAACAAACCCCGTAAGACAGGACAAGCTAAGCACAGCAAAGCACAGCAAGCAGCAGTGTTTCCTGCTCCGACCAGACAGGACAAGGCAGCTGGCAAATGAGTCCCTGTGACAAAACGAAATAAGGTTAGCCGTTTCAAATACATCAATTAAATGCATTAAACACACCCGCTGCGTGCCGATGAGGTTACGGTGATCATCTTACGGGAGAGGAAGCGGCGGTGCTCTCTCAGCACGAGTGGGGGCTAGCAGCAACCTGCGGGTGGTTTGCGGCAAGGGGAAAAACCACGAGGCCGCGCACGTCGGTGAAAGACCGGCCGTCCGGCGTCTGCGCCAACGACGGTGAGGCGGAAGGGAAAGGGGGACCAGGAAGCGGGCCTCGGGGCCAGGAGCAAGAGAGGGTCAGGGTGGCCACAACACTCTTTTTTAGAGTGCCCTCATGCGGGGATAGCCAACGAGGACTGAGGTGAACAAAACGGCGACTGGGGGATGCAAACGAAACATCTCATCCTGCTACAACTGACCATCATTATTCACACTCAAAGCTCTGTGTGTGTTGTGTTTTAAGGCCAGAGCAGCAGCCACACCAGACTCTGCTGGACCTGGACCTGAACATGGACCTGGGGCCCAGCTGTGTGTCCATGAAGAGTGACAGGTCAAAGCATAAACCATTGATTTCAAAGGACAGCCCCCCTCGTGCAAAGAAGTGAGCTGCAGCTGAGTTTAAAATGTATCAGACAGCTGTCCTGATAACTTTTCTATGAAAGATGATTGTGTTTTGTCTCCAGGCTTCCCTGAATGACACAGTATATGAAATGATCAGGCTGAAACACAGGCTTTTTGTGGCAAAATTGATGTTTCTTTTCAAGAAAAACACGCCTTATGTTCTTATATGTGTCATTCACATCAGAACTAAAACCCCTGTAACTCAGCACCTATCCAGTTCCAGTGTTTGTGTTAGTGTCCTGTAGCAGAGGTGAGACTTCTGTCAAAACCCCGTGTAGTCCTTAAAACTCATCATTTTAAAAAGGAATGTTGTGATGACTTAGTCATGAGGTACAGAAATTTATTGCTTGTTTTCCTCTCATTGAGAATGTCACAGCACAGTAGTGTTTGCTTTAATTGGACAGTCACCACAGAACATAAAAGCAGCTGTTGTTTGTTAAAGCATAAACGCCACAGATGCTGCAAACATATGAGCTAATTCTTTATTCCTCCAAGAGGGACCAGGGGATCAGAGGTTCCCAGTGCTCAGTCTGCCCAGCAGCACTTTTAGAGCAGTGGATTGGTGTCCAACATGGATCTATGTTTGGCTCCATGGTTTTACTTTGATTGTGCATTCATATAGTTTTCTGTTCCCGCTGTTGGAGGAGAACTTGTTACTTTGTGAAGAGGCTGAAGAAGATCCCGAGGTTGTGAGTCCAGATTACCCAGAATGCTCAGAGAGTCAGAGGGAGGGGTGAGGAAGTGTTGAACATGAGGATCAAGAGCAGAGGAGGGGGCAGCAGAGGAGGCTTTGTGAAGATCACGGGAACTTCCTGAGGAGAATGAAGCAGGAGGGGCTGGCTGACTGTCTGCCCCAGCAGTAAGAGGATTTCTAAAAATTCAACATGATGGACAAATGAGACATTTACTATGTCTCAAGACATGGAGGGACATAAAGTTCATGTGTGTTCTTTAGGGATGAACATGTCATGTTTGCTTATGAATCAGTCACTGATGTTGTTTCTTGTTGTTCATTCAGGGCATGTTTGTCAACGTAAAATTAAATCTACTCTAAGAAGAAGTTCCAGTGTGTGTTGGGGGATCTCTAAGCAGAACCCAACCCTTCTGAATCAGATCTCACAGAGCTCTAATCACAGAGGAGGGGGCTGGAGAGGTCAATGATGAACATGAGGTCAGACAGATTGAAACAGCATCCCGAAACCACCCGACCAGAAACAAGCATCGACAAGAAGACATCTTAAAGCCTCACCTGGAAGAGACGGACCAATCAGAACAGTGATGACAAAGGGTGGCTGGCATTGGGAAAACAGTCTTAACACAGAAGTTGACTCTGACTGGGCTGAAGACAGCCAACCAGGACATACATTTCCCCATTTCCATTCGTTCGAGAGCTGAATTGCTGAAGAGAAAAGTTCAGCTTTGGGGGAACTTGTTCATCTGTTCTTCCTGAAACCAAAAAAGCAGGACTCTGCAGGTTTTAAGAGGTCCAGGTTCTGTTCATCTTGCGGTCTGGATGAGGTCGACTTCTGGACTTCCACAACATGAGATCCTGACTGATGTTACAGAGTCCACCTCAGTGGATGTGCTGCTGACAAACCTCATCAGGGGAACTGCTTCCCTCTGCTCTGCCTCTGGATAACCACACACCAGCAGCAATCAGATCCCTCCCGAGTGTGTTGACATGGGGACAGAGGTCAGAGGGGTTTACTGACCCACAGAAGGAGGAGTACTTCAGGAAGAGGTTCAGAGAGGAGGAGCAGGCCAGAAGGATCATCTCCTACATCAAGACTTACGAAGCCTCCACATCATGCCACATCCCGGTCCTTTTGCTGGATCACTGCTACAGTTCTGGAGGATGTGTTTAAACCAGAGAGGAGGAGGGCTGCCCCAAGACCCCTGACTGAGATGTACATCCACTTCCTGGTGGTTCAGTCCAAACTGAAGAATGTTAAGTATGATGGAAGAGCTGAGACAGATCCACACTGGAGTCCCGAGACCAGGAAGATGATTGAGTCTCTGGAAAACTGGCTTTGAGCAGCTGCAGAAAGGAAACCTGATCTTCTAGAATGACCTGACAGAGTGTGGCATCGATATCAGAGCAGCCTCAGTGTACTCAGAGTGTTCACACAGGCTTTAAAGGAGAGGGACTGTACCAGGACTAGGTGTTCTGCTTTATTTCCCTCTGAGTCTTCAGGAGTTTCTGGCTGCCTTCATGTCCATCTGACCTTCATCAAGTCTGGGGTCAATCTGCTTTCAGAAGAACAATCAACCTCCCCGTGGTCTAAACTTTCAGAGACAAACCCGATCCAACACAGCTCTACAGAGGGCTGTGGACAGCCCAAGAGTCCAAATGGGCACCTCGAGTGTTCCTCCGCTCCCCCTGGGTCTTCACTGCAGACCAGTCAGACTCTCCAAGGTTCTGGGCACAGACAGGAAATGGCTCCCGACCAATCAGCAAACAGTCCAATACATCAAGAAGAAGATTGAAGAGACTCCTCTGCAGAGCAAAGCATCAACCTGTTCCACTGTCTGAAAGAACTGAATGATCGTTCTCAGTGGAGCAGATCCACCCTGAGTTCAGGACGCCTCCACAGATGAACTGTCTCCTGCTCAGTGGTCAGCTCTGGTCTTCATCTTACTGTCATCAGAAAAGATCTGGATGTGTTTTTACCTGAAAAAAACTCTGCTTCAGAGGAGGCTCTTCTGAAACTGCTGCCAGTGTCAAAGCCCCTAACAAAGCTCTGTAAGTGTATAGATAGTTGGGTTTATTCATCATATATAAAGACTTGCTATTTTATTCAGCAGGAGGAAAATAAATTCCTCTCTTCTTTAATTCCTTATCATCATCTCTGAGCTCTGAGCTTCATCACATTGAATCTGAATTAAAATAATGGATCCTACATTAAAGAGCCAAGTCTCCAAATTTAATTTGAGCAGGTTGACATCAGTATAGATGTAATGTAAATAATTACCAATCATGACAGCTTTTTGCTTCTGTGCTCTGTTTTCTATCATAACTGTAATCTGCTGAGCACAGTATCCACTAACTGTTCTGTAATCTGATTGTTGACCCTCTAACATTGTCATGTTTATATGCTGCATGTCCTTCTCCTCCTCTCTTCATTCCCCCGCTGTCCTGTCTTCCTCCTTTTCTCCCTTTCACCCAGTCCCGCCATCAGCAGGAGGGTTTTTTCTGCCACTGTCACCTTAAGTGCTCTGTAAAGCGCTTTGAGACAATTTTTATTGTGAAGGGCTATAAATAAAATTCAATCAAATTGAAATTGAATTGAATATAGAAAGAACAGAATCATTTGCAGTCATTGACTGTAGTATCCTTATTATATTTTAAAGTCAATGTGTTTTAGAGCCTGAAGAAAAAACATGTCTGACTGTCCCAAAATTCTACAGCCTTGTCTGTCAGTTTTTATTACTGAATGTGTCAAATTTTAAATGTCATGTCTCCAACTTGTTGAGAATCAGAGCCAATGAAAGATGATCATCAGGGAGAAACTCCTCATTGGTTGCAGGTGGATAAAGAGCTGATATTTCTGCTTCACTCAACAAATCTGTGTTTGATGTTGGCCCAGTTTTCAAATGCAGGTCTGTTAGTTTGTTTTGAGCTGCAGAACAAACTGAAGTTTTGTTCCTTTGATTGTCCTTTCAAACACAAATGTTATTTGACTTTTTCTTCATTGTTTCCTTCTTCAGACTGAGCAGGTGTAACCTCTCAGAGAGAAGTGTGAAGCTCTGTCCTCATTCTCGCTCCCCAGTCCTCTAGTCTGAGATACCTGGACCTGGTGACAACACAAGCTGCAGGATTCAAGAAGGGAAAACCCCGTGTGTGTTTTCTGGAGAGTCCACACTGTAGACTGGAGACTTGAGGCAGTTCACTGTCTGTTACTGTTGTACATGTTATATCTTAATCCAAAACTGAACCTGGTAATTATCAACCATTATCTTGAATGAATGAGATTTTAAATAGTTGTTTTCCATATTGTGACTTTTTTTCTCAGACTAAGAATTATTCCTTCACTTTCACTTTTAAAATTGAAATTGTGGTCTTTTCTCATTGAGGTGAATTGAATTGATTGTTAAACGTGTTTAGGAGCAAGACTTAAAGGACCACACTGTTGGTTTATAGGGTAGATAGATAGAAGATCGATAGATAGATGATCTATTCATCCTCAGGGGGAAATTATGAAAGCAGGGAAAAACAGTCACAAAGAAAGGAAAGGCATGACGCTAATGAAGACTTAGCAACTCTACAAAACAGTGTAACAAAAATATAAAACATAAAGAGGGAATGCATATATTATATATGACAAGAAAAATAAATATCTAATGTAAAATAAAAAATAACAGGGAGGGGAATAATATGTACAATAATATATACAATGTAAAATATAACCTGTCAGTGTGCAGTTGTACATTTATAAAAGAAAATAGGATGGTTTCTAATGGTGGTATGTACAGTTTGGCAGTGTATAGTTATGTACAAAAAAAATATACTAGGGGGCGATATGACGATATTAGATCGTGAAGGATTAAAAGTTGATCTGCCAAGGAAGAGATCGATATTGTCTATAGGACGTCATTAATTGGGAGCTCTATGCTTTGGCACAGACGCACGAGAAGGTTTTTTTCCTTGGGGAACTAAACCCCTTCATGAACATGACCAACCAACTTTGGTGAAGTATGAGCAGGTTTTTTTTCTAGCCTCGCTGTTTTAGTCAACCCTTAGTGGGTAGCCATGGCCGAACGGTGAACGCTTAGGGTTTGGGCCCCAAAAAAGAACTTCAGTCGTATGGACAGTGTTGAGTAAAGAGTTCATGTTTAACGGCGTTAGTATTCAGAATATTTAAAAGGTGTTTCTTCCCAACACATTCCTGTTTCCGGCTCTGTCTTGCCGGGTGCGGCTCAAGCTCGCGCTCCTGCTGCCCTCGTCCGACTCCATTCTGACCGACTGATAGGGAAAAGTCGTTTATTTCCGTTTGTTTTCGTGGAGCTGGGGCTTTGGGAAACGCATCAGGTTGCCTCGTTCATTTTAGAGAATAAATATAAACTCGTGAAACAGAGAAGTATCGTCACGTAATCCATTGATTTCAACAATGTAACTGTATTCTGAATACTATCTATTTAAACTGTAACTGTAATGGAATACAGTTACTCAGAATGTGTATTCTGAATACGAGAAGTAGCAAACGGTGAAAGAGGTGACTTTTTATCTTTAGGGCTAAGTTTTTACATAGAGAATAGTTTGGTTCTAAATTAACTTCACTGTAAAACGAACCGATAAAATCGATCGTGATTTTACCATTAAAAACCGTGATGTGATATTTTGCCATACACCCACCCCTAATTCTCCTAAAGACAGATCACATCTCTCGATCACATCATGTTAAAAGGGAATTCAACCTTATTGGTTTGTTCATTGTGTTTATGTTCGATCAGTTTTGTGTTGAGCGCAAATCATTATTCAGTCGTCTGCCACGTCTAAATATTTCATCCTTTCATATTTAAATATGGCAGTTTCTGATATTGTCAGTCCATTAGTTTCATTTGTACCTTTTGGTAAAAGTCAGCCCATGTTGCAGCTAATGGACGTGAAGCTAACAGTAGCAGGTAGCTCACAGAGAGAGATCCTCTTTAGCAGCTGTCACTGTTCACTGAGCTCAACTGGAAAAAATATCCTGGAGTCAGAGAAAATCCTGGACAGTAAAATGTTTTTCTAATGGAGACGGCCTCATGATAACTTAGTGGAGTCAGATCAGAGTTCTCAGTTATTCCAAATGGTTTTCCTTATGGCTCCAAATAAAAGTCAAAGACTTGAGCAGGGTTTTTTAAAGGGAGACAGGAGCAGAGTCATGATAGGGACATGTTGGACAGGACATTTTTTCAGCTTCCAGAGGTTGATGTTGTGGTCCATCAGTCAGTGAAGGTGAGGCTGTAGAGTGTGTGAGGGACATGAATTCTTCTGGAGCTTCTGGAGAGGAGAAAGGACTCTGTTGTAATGACTACAAAAGAAGGCAGCTGAGACCAGTCACAGTGTTTGGGATTTAGAGCAGGTACACACTGATATAGATGTGAAAAGCTGCTGTTTCCTAACAAATCCCACTTTATTTAACAATCATCTGACTGTTGAATCTCTGAGAAATGAAACATGGAGGAATGAAGAGATCTTTGGATGACAGAGTTTAGGAAAGTTTTCAAAGCTCTGTTATGAATGAAAACCACTTGTGCTCAGTCTCTGTTGAGTTGAATGAATGTTGCTGGATCCAGGAAATAGACTTACACTTGAGAGACATGATAAAATGTGTTGAACTGCTCCTTCCTCCACCAGCCTATGATACCAAACTGCAGTGAGGACAAGCTAGCGGAGTCTGTTCTCTGAGCAACTAATTCCAGTAAGAGCAGTTTCCAATGAGCAGATCTCACACTGACAAACTACAGTCTCCATGACTGGAGCGTCTGGGGTCAAAGGTCAGAACCACCTCAGGACTTATTACAGAAGACAGTGCAACAGTGATTACAGTGTGACAGATACATGTCAGTAAATGTTTACCACTCCATGAAGATCAAAGTGCAGCAAAAGCTCAGATCTTCTGCTACAGCTGCTCATTTCTACCTGTCAACAGGTGCAGAGCTCTTCAACAAACAGGTTTACACCTGGTTAAAGTCATAGAGGTGATGATGATGAACACACCATCAAATCTGATGTTTGTAAAAGGCTGGAAGCTGTTTCCCAAAAAGAACTGTAAGCTGAGAGTTGAAGGACACACCAACAACTCATTTAATCTGCATCTGACATCTGACTGTTGCTTTCAGATCCAGCTGGAACATGTGGACTTCTCATTTTAACTGCACAAACCTACTGAGCTACTAAATATATTGATCCTCAATGACAGACCTGACTGATATGAATTTTGTTGACATGAACAGGTGTGTGAATGGGGGTTTTGGTG